>VYZP01018818.1:14698-50338 GCA_013400635.1 Hypocryptadius cinnamomeus | reverse complement strand
TTCTTGCAATTTCCAGAAAAGCAGAATCATTATATATTTCTACACTATTTTGTCTTCTAGGACAGAGCAGAAGGGTGTGTTCATGACACCAGTGCCTCATCATTTTGATGAATTGACTTTCACAAAAGTTGCATTTCATAAAGAGCTTTTGCCATTGCTTTGTGGAAGTTTCATCTCTTTTTCTTAGAAATTGAAAAATACGTGGATATGAACAAGATCCTTCAAAGCAAGGGGCTTTCAAAGCAAATATCCTGTTAATTTAGGATACATGGTAACATGCTGTTGGCTTAGATGGAGGGATGCAACCCACATAAATAAGGAGAACTCCCCTGACTGTCAGATGAACTGACCAGCTCAGAAAGTGTGGGGAACAAAGTGTTTTGTTTGATGGGGAGAATCCAGGTCTGGGAAGAGTGGGATTCATGAGTGTCAGAAGCAGAGCAAATTGCTGCACATTCCCTGCCTTCAGGCTACTGAAAAAGAGTTTCTTCCTCTGCTTCTTGTGACACTGGGAGTGGTTTCTTGCACTTTGCAACTGGGCTTTCTTCTGTTCCTGTATGACACACAAGAATATTTTTCAATTGATAGAGCTGAGTAACATGACATTTTATTGGGCTCTGAATTTATTCTATGCTTCATATATTTGAATTTTTTTTGTTGTTGTTTTAGATAAGCTGAAGTTATTTATGGAAATGGAGAAAGTGAGTGAGCATTCACTTTAAATGCATATGTGGGTAACTGGGTGCTTGATGAAAGAGCTCTAATGTGAGTGCTTTCTCCTTTGGAAGATATATAAGTATAAAAGAAATGAAAATTTTAACATGATCACTCTTGGAAAACATCTTTTTCACATTAAGAATACCTTGTGGAAATTTTAATATGAGGTGCTTAATGCTGTATTGAAATGAAGTGAAATTTTTGGTACCTGATGGTGTTAACAGTGCCTGTCCTTTTTCCTGAGGTTGATCCTGGTCTTGAAAAAACATCCACAAGTCCAAGGGTGACAATCACCAGCCCACAAGAAAGTGAAAAGAATGACCAGAGCAATGACTATGCGGCAGTTGCATAAAGAAGAAAAATGTCATGAGCAGAAAATGAAAAAGGATAACACTTTAAATATAAAGCATGTTATTTTTTGTGATTGGTAAGAAAGGAAGGTTGAGTACCCACGTAATGAGAGATGATGATGCTCTATGGACTGATGAAAAACAAGCATTTATATCTCCTAGAAGAACATAGAATTATTTTTACAGGGTGAGATTTTCTGATAGGATTTGAGGTGGGGAAATAAAAGAGTACTTTATAGTAATATTAGAAATAAATGAACTATTCTGTGGTATCAGATAGTTAGCAGCAATAGAACAACCACAAAAATTACACTGTTCCAGGGAAAGGAAAAGAGACCCACCCAGATTCAATGTCAAAACATCTTTGTCAATTTGTTCATGAAAATAAACTATTTTTCACCTTTTAACTAGAACATGTGTAGTTTTTAATCTAAAATTCCACATGATAGGTATAATTTCCAGGTATAACATTAGGATATAACTAGAATATGTTCGTCACCTAATGGATTTATGCTTGCAGAAAATGTTTTACTATAATGAGGGACCCGTTCAATGTCACTAAATAGTTTATTTTCAGTATATTAATTAGAATTATTAGGCTTTGCATGCATAAATAGCACTTATTTAGCACTGTGAATACATGTGGACAGCTTGAAATGCTGCAGCTTGTTTCCATTTAAAACAGAAAATATTGCTGATTGTCCTGCACTGATTCACTAATAGTGAATTATTGTCATCATGAACAAAAAACAAAGGAAGAGTACATAGTATATTAGTTTAAAAATTTGAATTTGGATGGATTTGTAATTCAGTCTAAGAGAAGCTTAATTTATTAATGAAATTAAAAAAAAAACATGCCTGGATTCAGACTGAAATTTCCATGCAACCATGACTATTGATGGAGCCATTTTAATATGTGAGACATCAGGATGAGCCCACCCAGCTTTCTGTAAAAGTCAGGAATAATTATTGCATTTTTGAACCCCTTGCATAACCCTAATGGTTGGAAGTGTGTCATCATCCTTTTGAGCAAGCTGTCTCCTGATAGGCTGTGGCTTAATATGCTTTAGTAAATAAGGCATTGATCCACAGTATTAGTTCTCTTAATGACACTGATTCCATTGCTCTTATCATTTCTCTGTTAGTAATGGGAATAATTTGTACTTTGTAGAAATACAGCCCTGAGCATAATTTTATTAATTATACAAAGGAAATCATGTGTTTCCTTATCGTTAATGCTAGTAAATTATTACTACAAGAAACTTACTGTCATTTTTGTTGATTTCATGCCATTAATACAAGAATTACATTTATGAACAAATTGAACTTGAAGCACTGTTTAAGGAATGTGAAGAGCCACTTGTCATAACTGAAACTCAAACATCTTCCTGTCTTCTACTAGTTATTAAGTATATTTTTCCAATGTAATAGAAATTTGTGGAGATCCTTCAGCATATTTCTGTGCTTTGGCAATGTAGGTATACATGTTAAAAAATGTATGAACAGGGTTAGAACAGTTTGCCCTGTGGCATCTCTGAATTGTCTGTGAAACCTTTAAACCTTCTGTCTGTGAAACCTGTGGCTTCTGTTGAGCTGTCTGACAAAGATCGAAAGGAATATTGCATTTGTGATCAGTTCAAAATAAGCTCCTAATTTAGCCAAGCTCTTAAGCAAAGTATGCATGCTTCTCTTTTTTTTTGTGATAGCAATTAAACCTAGCTCAAATATATTTGATTTCTCTGGGATTTAAAAAGATATTTATAGTTAAGCAGAAGTAAAAACCAACCAACTCTCCCAACTCTTCTCCCCCAACAACAACAACAACAACAAAAGCCTGAAACAGAATGAATAAAATAACTGTGGGTGATAGTGAGGTAAAATGACACAGGTGCCTTTATTGTTGGTTTCTATTTATAGCTTCTGAGTGCCAATAGTTTCTGTCATTTCTTTCCTTTTCCCAAAAGTTTGGTATCTTCCATGCTTAAAAGACTTACAAATATCGATAAGAATAATTTAAAGGATTAAACTAAATTCTAGGGAAATGTAATGTTATCATTTTTCTTCATAGGAACATGAAATTCCTGTGAGTGTTGCTCAACTTTGAAAATGCTTCCCCCTCTGTTCTCTTGTAAGAAAGATATATTTCTTCAGAAAAGCAAATCAGACTGTTTGGAAATAAAGATATAACCATTTTATCATTCACCTCGCAACACTAACAACATGAATTTTGTATCAGGTTCTTTTATTTAGGGAAACTAGTTTATGCCTAACAAATAATTCTAGTAGAAATTAAACTAGAATGATACAGGTGGTCTTGCTACTAGTTTCTCTGTCATGATTTGCTGTGTGTGGTGGCTTAACTCAGTTTTACCTGAGAAATACATTACTTTGTAAAGTTTATGTAATGTTATTTTATTAAGCTTGTGTACAACAATTCTGAGGGGTTTTAAAATAATTGTTTTCTTGTTTTGCTTTTGTTTATAAAAATAATTTGCTATTAAAGAGAACTAATACAGATATTCCTGTGTTTTCGCTCATATCAAGGCCTGTTTGATCTGCCTTTGGGTTACTGACTTCGTAAATTTGGTGATTTTGCAGCTGCTAGGATTCTCCCATAACTAAAACCTGGGGGGAAAAAAAAAAAAAACCAACAAAAAACAATGACAAAAAACTGTTTTGGAAGTTTTCCTATTGCAACTGTGAAAGAAAATATGTTGACAATTTAGCTGATACATAGTTACAAATGTAAAACTATTGGTGCAGTTAAACTTGCTCAGGGAATTTTTTAATGTTACAATTCAGGTTAGGCCTGGGTTATTGGGATGTTTGTACTGTTCAGGCAATACTCAGCAAATGACAAGAATTTTATCTGTCCATTGGCAATTCCTGGCAAGATTACCAAACTTCTACGTGTCTCCCTGCAGAGATTCCTAATTTCAGTAAAGCATTAAAGCATGGTTCAAATCCCATAGGATTGCAGTTTTCATTGAATTTTAACTAGTGCTTTGGTGTCTTGACATATCAGAGCCAAAATAAAGTTAGTTTGTGGAAAACAATGAGTGAAAATAAGGAAAATATAATCCCTGCTCAGTTTCATCTAAAGTACAGTGAAATAAACCTGTGTGCAGAAGAATAAAAGAGTAAGTGTGAGTATTCTGATCACTTAAAAATACAGCGAAAGGATTGTTGCTGGGCTATTTTAATTGATTACCCCAAATGTATGTTACAATAACCTTAGATAACATTAGATAATAAATGTAAATACCGAATGAAGTATCTCCAGGAAGGGTGTGTTTCCTAAGTAGCTGCAATCAGAATGATTGAATGGGATGCACTCAAGGATGTTTTGTTCTGTGTGGCTGACAGCCTTCAATCTAAGTTTTGATTAAAAGAAGTGCTGTGGACATGGCAATAGCCAGTGGAGCCATCTGCTCTCTGTAGATTATTCTGTGTGTGCACGTTTGTATCCATCAATTTACAGATGTGTGTGAGTGCTGAAACTGCAGGCATTTGCTGTGTGCCCACACACACTGCACACATAACTCATGTGCATATTAACAGTTTAATCTTCTTGTAATGTTAGTGATGGGAAAATATTATTGTTTGTAGCTGAAATTTGCTATAATTATACAAGATTATATAATCTTATATATATATCAAAACCTAGTCATAACCTCATAAAAAGGGTGATGTATTTTCTTATGTTGTGTGTACACTTCAGTGTTTTGCTGAACCAAGCTCAGAAGTCTTGAAACACTGAAGTAAAAAGGAAATATTGGCCTGGGAGCTACTGGAAGCTATGGGGGCCATAAGAAAGTGGACAAGAAAGTACAAGTCTAGAGTGCAACACATGACACCAAAACATTGAAAGGTCTTTAGTGTTAACCTGGTGAGCAGAAAAGTCCCCCAGCATTGCCAGATGGGGCTGTCAGAGAACATTGCTTGGGACTGTCCTGCAAGAACCTGGCTGTGCTTAGAAAGCCACAGGTCAGCCTCCATCCAGCATCTACAGCCTGAGTGTGGCAGAGCTGGGACCCTGAGCTCTCTGCCCTGCAAGGCAGGTTTTTCCTCCGAGCACTGCCAGCATGGATTTGGTGATGTTCCTGGTGGCTCCCAACCCACTCCACTCCGTCAGAGACACTGCAGAACCTTTCCTCCCTCCCTCACCCCTCCTATACCAGCTCACCCCACTGACTGCACATTCTGGGGGCACAGCCCAAGGAGGGTGAAAGGCAGCCCTCTGCATCTCTGCCAGGCCCTCCACCAGCCTAGACCAAGGATCTAGGACATGGAGGTGCCCCCAACCCTCCCTGCTGGCAGGCTGCCTGCTCCCTGGCCAGGCTCTGCATATGGAAATCAGAGTGCATGCCTCCTGCCAGCACTGCTCCGTGCCTCCTGCTGTATCCGGTGGCTCTTGGCTCCCACTGACCCACCTTCCAATGGGCACTGGCGTGGAGCTGAGGAAGTCACTGGCACAGGACTTCTCTCCAGTATGGCCAGTGTCTGTCTTGCACAGGGAGCCCAGAGCTGGACACAGATGAGGGGAAAGGTCACCTTCCTCCACCTGCTGCCAGAGCTTTGCCTACTGCAGCCCAGGGTTCTGTCAGCCACCTTTGTCCCAAGGGCGCTTTGACACCTTCAGACTGGGGCTCATCCTGGGGTCCGCCATGACCCAGGTGTTTGCACGGCTGCTTCAGAGCTGGCTGTGCCCCAGCATCTATTGCTGCAAGGGCTTGTTCTTGGTGTTGGAGACTGAAATAATTTATGGCTTAAACATCTTCATGGAGTACTTTTGTCTATTGTAGCAAAACTGTATAAAAGCAGCAGAGAAGACCACCATACCCTGACTAAGGCCCTGCATTGCTTGTTGGTGGAGGTAAGATAAAGTGACTCAGGTCTGGGCTGGGGGAAGAAGAATACATTCACAGAGGGATCAAGCTTGGCACCCTCGAGGTGGAGACCACAGCCCCAGGGCTATCAGCTGCCAGACTCAAACAGACCCCTGCACCAAAGGAGGGGACAAGGCAAGGTTTGGGGTGGTAAAAAAGCCTCCAGCCAAAGGCAGTGAGCACCCATCTTCTGCTGTGCAGAGGAGCTCAGCTCTGGGGCCCCTTCACCCCAGGAAAAGCCACATCCACATGAAGGACAGCAGAGGGGGTGTCGTAGCCTGTCAAAGGACCCCCCCGCAAAGGAGTCTCCAGATCCTGCACCATAGCACCGAAACGTGACGCAACAGATTCACAGTGTTGCAAGGGACTGTCAAACCGGCTCCCTGCATGGGAGTTACGAGGGCATTCCCACCTGGCCCAAATATGAATCCATTGAATTCTATACTTTTCAGCAGCAGGAGGTAGGGAAACCTCACCACCAGATGGAGGGGAGCAACGAGACTTTGTTGGGACCCTCAGGAGGGTGATATGTTTCTACCTAATCCAAGTCACTCTCTCCCTGTGTCATCCCCACCCTGCCCCTTTTTCTATTCCTTTCTTACTTTTTCCTTCTCTTTGCCTCTTTTACTATTAAATTAAATATATCAAGTTTTTTGGCACAACATCTAACTTCATTTGGTTTTAATCAAGTTTTGGGGTATATTTCGAACCTTTCTGGGTTCAATCCATTTTATTCACAGAGACATTTTTTTCTTGGCTCTTCTGTGTTTGAACCGGTTTGAACACCTGGGTGCCATACTTGGCTCTTGCCCTGGTTGAGCTGCAGGCAGTTCCAGCCCCTTTCTCCAGGCCATCAAGGCCCCTCTGCTTGGCAGCCAAGAGCAGTTTGTACTCACCATTCGGAGTAACATGACTTCTTCCCCACAGTGGAGTACTGTGTTGACACACTAAACCAAAAGGTTTTATAAGAATCTAAGGGAAAGTACTTTTCTTAAAACTCACTGCACTGCTTTCAATTCTTAGTTTAGAGCTATTTTTGTTTTCTTCTTTCTCATCCTATCTCTATCAGAAACTTAAAAAATCCTGTTCAGATTTTAAGGTTTTAAATATTAAACCATTTATGTTTCCTTCTTCTTCTAGGCTGTTCAACACAGTAGAATGAAAAAGAATTTCTAGAAATGCATATTCCAATTTAAATGCTACACCTGGTAAGACAATTTCTGTCAAATGCTAAGACCACCCCCCTCCTCCCCAATATTATATTATTTACTTTAAAGCAAATTAATTTTTTAAAAATGAGATTATTCTTATAGATATTTGTCATTAAGAAATTAACTCCCAATTCCCCTTTCCTCTCTAGCTGAGCAAGACTTTCCTGCACTGTGAGTATCCCAGTGGCTGGAAACTGTGTCTGCTTGGGAAGAGGTAATGTGGTATGAGTCTTTGGGACTCCTGCTTGAGAAAATGGGAACATCCCAGGGGACAGAAATAAGCAGTCCAGCCTTCAGCTGAAGTAGTTTTGTGGATGAACCAGTTGAATGTTGTAGAACCAAGGAGCTCAACAAAATCAGTGCTTGAGATACGAGGAAATTCTTATTTTATTACCAAATACTTAGGGGGTAGGTTTGTGTTCACATAGGTGAGTGAATTCTCCCACTCTTGAAAGAAGAAAATGTGTTCAGACTTCAGTGATACATAGACTTTTCTCCTTGTATTAGTTGGGAAGGACCTCTGATTTAACTAGAGATCTGAGTGATTTAAACTCCCCTGTCTCAGTGATGAAGTGGTGGTGTCAGAGATAACCAGTCATGCTGCCACTGCACTTTGGGTACTCAGCTTGCTATCCCCACGAAGATGCTGCCCTTTCTTCCTCTGCTGTCATGGGTTGTGGTTTCATCACTGCATACAATCTCCTCATCCTTCTATTTCTCTGCTGTGTTTGTTTCTTCCAGTTTTGTTGTAAGAAAAATAAAATAATAATGCTTGTACCACATTCTCCCTTATAAATTGTTGATTCAAGGCTGGCATCCTTAGAGTAACCTGAGCTTTATAATAACTTAGAGTAACCTGAGCTTTATAATAAAAGAAAAATAATGCTTGTACCACATTCTCCCTTATAAATTGTTGATTCAAGGCTGGCATCCTTAGAGTAACCTGAGCTTTACACCTTCCTGTCATTCTCTTATTGTTCCCACTGACCCCCACAGAGTAGGCACCAAACAGAAATGACCTTGGTGAGACAAGGGCTAGGATTTGCATCCATTATTTAAAAGCAGTCTCCTTCTGCAGTGAAAGAGGCATGGGTAAAGGCTATTTCTCCTTTTCACGCAGCACAAGTTCAAGATGAGCAAAGAGTTCATAATTCAAAGGATGCTGACCTCGTGACTGTAGGTGGCTTATCCCAGGACAAGGAAGGTAAGGCAGCTCAGCCTCTTGGGTGCCTCTGGCTGGGGACCTCATCCTCAGACACATCTGCTTGCAGATGGTCCTGAGTGTGCGCAAAGGGAGGGAGACATCTGTTGTAGCATCATCGTGCTTGCTCATGGGGATTAGATCTTTCTGTGGAAGAACCTTCCCAAGTATGACTTTCTGTGGGGAAACTGAAGCAGAGGGTTTTTTGCATAAAAGGAGTGGGTTGTTTGTTTGTTTGTTTTGGTGTGGGGGGGTGAGTAGTTAATCTCAAAGACCTTAATATTGGTGTTAAGACTTTTTTCACTCACTAGAGCCTCTCTACACTTGAATGTTCTGCTGCTGTCTCACAGCAGGGAGAGCCCTGGTGCTGCAAAGGGCCGTTGAGTGTTGCTGCTGGGGCTGGGCAGGTGCCAGGAGTTGTCTGGCTGGTGCTTGTGGAAAGCAGATCATGGTTTGCTGACTGACCTAGTGGTGTTTGCCATTACTTTCAGACAAATGCCTGGAATACTCCTCTGGGAGCTTCCAGCAGGTGAAAAAAACTACACACAATCACACAACAGCGCCTTATGAGGGGTCCTGCGCCAAAAGAAGTTGTAGTCACGTATGTGTCTGTGGTCATTGGGCTCCATGTGGTGCTCCCAGCAGCTTTGCTTTTCTAACAGCTCAGCCCTGCATACAAGCAGGGGGCCAGAGAGCCAGTGCTAGATTAGTTCCCTTACACTGCAGACTGAAGTTCTTGACACCTCTGTTCTCTGCACTTCACTGTGAGTGTGCCTCAGTACAGACCTGACGTGCACAGGAAACATGGCCAGCAGCCTCCTTACAGAGCAGATCTNCTTGGCTCCTCCCTCTGGGCGGAGCATCTCCCAATGGGATGCTGTAGTTCTTATCAGCCATGCAGTGACATTCAACAGCCTGTTATCAGCAGATGTCTCCCCAGAGGGAGGAGTGGTTGTGGAAGAGATAAGGAAAACTGCCCACTTAACGGAAGACAACTGCCATACAGATGGCAAATAGAATACAATTTGCTTGGCAATCCAGGACAATGAGGAGACTTGGCAATACACAGACAACTAAAGACCAGAGCCTTCTCAACATGGATGCCATGAATGCATCTGCAGAGACAAAACAATCTGGCTATCAGGTCTGGAGTTGCTTTTCAGCTGGGGCCTTCAAGGTTTATGCCAGAGACTCAGGTGAACTTCTGGGTGATCTGGATAATGTTTTCCTGTCATACTTTTGACTAAACACATATGGTGCCCGAAGAGCAAGGAGTTTAGTTCAGAGAGCCATGCTGAGGCACTCCTCAGAGGGCAGTCACTGCTGCTGGAGGGGCAGAGGAAGGGCAGAGGACTCAGACAATGCTCCATGTCAGGGCAAAGATCTGTCTACATCTCATGTAAGACCCATGGTCAAACACAAGACGTTTAAACCAACGAACTCAATTTATCACTTTCCAGTTACATGATCACCTGGAGGTCAGAGCAAACTCTTTGCCATCCATTCTGTTGTGATTTTAAGCTAAACCTGGGCTGGCTGCATGGGCTGCAATCATCTCTCTTTAACTGGTGTTCACTGCAAGGGACCAAGCTCTTACTGCTCCTCCCATGGCGTAAGATGGTGATCTCTCCTGTGGAATCCTCTGACTCCTCCCCCTCAGGGAAATCCCCAGGGCCTTGCATTGGAAGACTATCATAAGAGTTTTCCCCACCTAAGCTGATAGAGAGGACTTTACCCATGATACTCTGCAGCACTACTGCCAATCTACATGAGACTGCCTTCCCCACTGGTCAGTTGACCCTGCCCACCCCATTGTTCATCCCTCATCCCCCCTACGGGCTGCTGCCCTTTGCCTGCCCCTGTGCCCTCAGGTCATTGGTCACTGACCCCACACTTAGGTCGTGCAGACCACATGGTCTGGTCTTTTGTCTCTGGTCCCTTTGGTGTGGTGGATACAACAAAACCCTTGCTGGAATATATAAAGCCAATAAACTTCCTGTCTTTCCTCTGCTGAGCTATTTGTGGTGTGTGCATGGACTTGAAATGGCTCGTGGCCTTGCTTTGAGCAGCTTCTGAAGGAGATGCCTCAAAGAAGGTTGCAGCATTTCTACCACCCTGCTGTGCTGCAAGTCTCCCTCTAGTGAAATCTTAGACCTTGGCTCTCAGGGCACAAGGGAGTTCACATGGCTGCTATGGTGATTTTTGGAAGAGTGCTGGAGCAGCCTCTGCCCTAAAAACTCAGCTACAGGTCAGAGCTAAAAGCTGTCACTGGCTTCTGTGGCTGTCCTGGGTCTCAGTGAATGCCTCTGCTCTGATTTGCACTGATGTGTGCCTTGCTCAGGGCTTTCTCTGATATGCAAGGGGAGGTGCAGGTGAACCCACTCATTTGTGACCTTACAAAGCAGAGAGCCAGAAACCCAGTCAACCTGTATGTGAGGGATACTGGGGCACCTTCCGATTTGTGCTCCTTGGAGATAGTGGCTCTGTTCAGCAGTCTTTGAAGTGAGGATTTTTGCTGAGGAACAAACTTGCTCCAGTTTCAGAAGAAGTGTCATTGCAAGGGGTCATTCAAGAGCTGAACCCATTCTGAGGAAAAGCTACCTGAAAAAATTTTTCTTATCATAGTATCCTAAAGGGAAAAATATGTTCTCACATTGTAGATAATGCACTTGTCCAACAATAAGGTCCTCATGCTTGTCCTGCACTCGGGGCTCTCATGCTTGTCTAGCCCCGGGGGACAGAATATTGCTGTCAAAAGTTGATTTTTTTTTTTTAATGTCTACTTCCACAAGATGGAAGAGTGGCTAAAGATTTTAGCCACTGTAATTATGTTTTTCTGGTCACAGATTTTAGACCTGCAGCAAGATTTTCTATGCTTTCAATATTTACTGACTGTCTCTTCTGATATTCATTGACAGATGACTACACCAACACCAACACATCCTTTTAGCCTCAAGCTGAAGGGTGCCTTTAGCTAGGAAATGGCCTGAAGTGATGAGTGACATAAGTTTTGAGGCTGAAATTGCTGGAGCAGCATAACAAACATTGTTAAATTGACTAGCTTATTAGCATTGTTTAAAACTAATGTCTCATCTATATTTGCAAAAGTCCATTAATGGAAAATTATGGGAAAACAAGAGTGCCTTCAAAAATCAGTTGTAAATAATTAGGAAATAAACAATAAAGGAGGTCAGTTGATGCTGGCTCTTTTCTCTGAAGGGTTGTTAGAAGTACTTGCCTCACCTACTGTCTATATGCAAAGATTATTTTCATCCCAATACCTCTGTAAATTATCTGACAGCTTTGGCCTGAGCTTTGGCCTGCTTAATGTGCATCAAGTGAACTGATGCAGGAAATGCACACTGTGTGGTCTGCCACATGTCCAGATAAGAACTGAGGAAAAACGAGGGGTTGGATGGATTGTTTGCCCAGAGACCAGAAAGCTCCACAAGAATCACACACGGTCTCTAAATATTGGAAATAGGAGAAAGCTTGGTGTGTCTTCCCATTTATAATTATTTTCCTCTGGGACAAACTGTCCCATGGGGATGAACTGGCAAAACACAAGCATTGTTTCTCTAAGAGGTGCATGGGCATTAACCCCAAATTGACTGGTGCAGGAGATGTTGCTTCCTTCAGCCGTGAAAGGAGTAGGACATGGAAGGGGTGAGGCTGTGGCTCCACAGCCTGCTCATGCAGCTTGTATTTTATTGTCTCTCTACCCCTGACACACCGTGAGCTGAGAGGGCAGCCTGCTGTGTAATGGCAGGATGACCAGTCACTGCTGAATAATCCCAAATGCTAATTCCTTTATTTTAACAAAATTGTTCCATTCCTAGCCCTTTTAGAAAGCTGCTGGGAAAACTGCATCCCGCTAAGGTACTTGTAGACTTTTGCTGTCTCCTTTGCATTTCATGTCCTCAAGGGCTGAGTGGCCTCCCTGGTGTGCAGGTTGTGCTGCTGCTCCACCCCTGCCAAACCTCTCTCTCTGCAGCCTCCCCATTCTGCTGCTTCTGCTTTCAGGAAGAGCTGTTTGCTTGTACTTGTGCATGATTAAAAGTCTCATACTTGGAAATGGCAGGCTCAGGCTGTAGCTGAAACTGGGAATTAAATCTGCTTACAGGCAGCTGAAGAGGAGAAATGCTTCCATCTCTGCCTTTTGCCTGTGATTCACCATGCACTAGGAAAAAATGGAAAATAAAGGGGTCGAGACAGCCTGGAGAGTGGAGGACAGAACAGATGCTAATAGAAGCCTTTTCTGCACAGTGTGCTGGGGAAGCAGAGCTGACCTTCAGAACATCTATTAACCAAAATGAAGCCAGTAATTACCACTCAGATGAAAATTGTGATTTCTTTCACTACAATTGCAGAGAAAATGGTGTTGGGCTGGGAGAGATTGCACTGTAATTTCAAGCCAAATGTGGCTAGAAGAGGGGCAAGAAATAAGGTGAGCATGAAGAAACTGAAAGTAGCCTCTGGAGCAGGGAGGTCAAAGGGTTGAAAAAAGAAGAACTTGGCTGCTTAAGCCATTTCATTTGCACTGGGGTCTCCATTAATGTGTCCCTTAGAAAGATGATGGCAGTCAGTGCTTGGAGGGGAAGTCCCAGGCAGTCCCATAGTCCAGTGTGTGCTACAAGTTAATGGGGATGGGAAAAGTGAAAAAGTTACATGGTAGGGAAATTGACACGTGCAGGGACAGATTGCCCTCAACCTTGCTAGAAACTTCCCAGGGAGCCTGACTGCCTCTTGCTGGTCCCCATCTGGAGGCCATATAACAGGCATTTTCCAGAAGAACAGCACACAGTACATTTCCACTGCCTTTTTCCAATGCTTCAGTTCCTCCACCAAAGGGTGAAGGTGGTAAAACATTACAAGAAAATGGATCTTAAAAATGTTCCTGACGTGTCCTAATCTTTCCAGTATGTGGTTTCTTAATAGTAACAGAGCAATTTTCTGCTCAATATTTCTACAAAAGCTGTGTGTGGCACTGATTCTCTGCTGTGAAGGATTGCAGCCTCTGGAGGTCTCAGTTCCAGAAAAGCTCCAAGCAACCGAAACAAGGGTTTAATGAGATGAAACGTGTGTGGCAACGTTAGCCATGACAGCATTATCAGCTTTGCTGCTGCTGCTAAATCCCAAGTGCACTTGCTATCCCAGCAAGCTTCAGGAAAACCCTCAAGGGCATTTCTTTTCTCCTAGCACCTGGGTAATGCCTTGCCATGACTCATCTGCTTTTGTACTGTCAAAGCATGTTCAGTTCTGTGCAATGTGACTGAGCACCTGATGTTTGCATCCGCTCTATCAATTACCTGTTGGGTCAGTTGTCCTCTGGATGAAAATTTTGTGACACTTGCATGTGTGGTGGAGTGTGTCTTAAAGAGAACTGTGCACCCATATAGCTAGTTTGGGTGAACTACCCCAACCTCTGCTTTCTTTTCCAGCTGGATTTTCAGTCAAACTTCCAGTACAGTGTTAACAAAATGCAAGTGAAGAGAAGGGACTCAGCTACAGGAGCCCTCACTCATCTCCTTCTGTGAACTTCACTGTAAAACTTAAAATGTCACATTTCCTCCATGCACAATTAAAAAGTCTCAGTTGAAAAGGCCAGAACAGCTTGACTCTGCTGCCCACACACCGATAGCCTGACAGCAGTGGAAGTCAATGGCAGTAAACAATAGCCCTTGCAACTTGGACAGGAAATGCTGAGGACCCTCTCTAACTGGAATAACTAACAAACAGCAGCAGTGACAGCCTCTCCATGTGCCTTGTGAATAATCAGTACCCCTCACCCCTATGCTTGATGGCTTTCTTTATAAATACACAGCTCGCCTTGCCAGTCTTCTGATCTTTTCCTCTTTAGCACTGCTTCATCTACTTCTCCCTTGAGATTACAGTCTTATTTTGAAGTATTGGGTGCAGTGTGCCTTTGCATTTCTAATATATGGATGCCAGTGAATTGCCAGATGCCTTTACACCTTTCTTCCATTCTCTGTGACCATGTGTGCATGTGAAGAGCTCTCGACTGTCCATCTTTTCAGTGCTAATGCTTGGACTCTGCAATTGTGTTGCCAAGATGGGAACTTTCTTTGCAGAAGAAAATTTTACTTCCCATGGTACTGTCGGCCATGATAGTTATTGCAGATTCAGCTGAAATTTCCAAACATGTATGATCTGGCTTATTGATGCTGTAAGCCTGAACTGAGTGGCACAGACCACAAAATGTTTTATGAGCAAGGCAAAGAGCACAGCTCTTACCACATACCTGCCATTATTGTGGCAGAATCTCTTTGATGCAGCACCAAAGTGGCTTCCTCACTGCTGTAAGATGAAAACAGACTGCATTAAGAGACCAGTGAGTTTCAACTGCTGATCTCTCCTTTAAGCAGTGCTCTTAAATTTTTTTGACTAGAAAGAAACTTTTCACAAAATCCATGGGTGGCTCACGCCTAGAATTTTATTCAATCCATTCAAAAAATAGACAGAACTATAAGGTGGCACATATTGTCAGAGAGTACAAATGTCACATCTTTCTTTATACACTTTAATTTAAATCCATAGATTAAGACAGTAAAATAATTGCCCTGGGTGAGAAAATAATTAGGGGTCTTCCATGAAAGGACAAGTCTTTAGGTAAGCATTTACACAGATGTGTCTGGTTAAGCATAACTTTTTCTATTCTCTATAAAAATATAAACAGCATTTCAAAATGTCTTTAGATACGTATGTTGAGATCATCTAACATGGCATTGATGTACTGACAGAATACAGGGCCTGGGCATGTCAAACCACATTTATTCATTCTCACCCAGACAAAACAAAACCATTTTGTATTAGCCTCAACATAATAATCTAATGAAAGAAACAATATCAAAGCAAAGACACACAAGTATGATGTTCCTCCTCCCACAGGAATTCCTTATCTTTATTTTGTTTGTAGTTTTTGCTAACATGGCAATGACTAAGACAGAAGTGGCACTTTAGCACAGCTTAGTTGTAACTCAGGATCAAGTATGACTTGCCTTTCCCAGGAAGTTACATTGCTGGGAAGTGCCAGGATCAAATCAAGGGCTCTCCCTGACATGTATGTTTCACCTGTGCAGTATTACTTTGATACAGACTGTAGCATGTGACAGGAGGACAAGTGCAAATTACAAGGGCAGAATTTTGGCTTCCCAGACAGCAGAACCAGGTGGGAAATGTAAGACTGAACAGTATTTTAATGGCAAAAACCCATAAAAATTAAACAAATTAATGAAATTGAAAAAATAGTGAATTCATCTAAACTTTAAATAGTGGGATGTAGAGTGCTCCTGGTACAGCTTTAATAAGTGCACCTTAGGTTTCCCAGGGTTGCAATCTGATAAGCTAAACACCTAATAATTGTTGCAAGAACTTACTGTACCCACACAGATTAAAAGGTTCAAATGTACTGAATATATTAGTCACAGGTGTAATCACATAATTTCCTTTTCCCAATCCTAAATCTTTACCAGAGCAGCTCCCCCATTAGCTGCATGTTTATGTAGCAGAGCACTCGATGTTTTACTTGACTAGCACAGATGCCAACAAGGGCTGATATTTTCCACTCAGAGTGATCTACAAGAGAAACAAAACCCAAGGGAAGGGTCAGGTTTCAGATAAAGGCTGGACATTTTGAACTCTGGACAAAGTGACAGGTATCTTTGATTCTCCTGGTGCTGGCGCTTTTGTGACTGGGTTTGCATGGGCTTTTATATCAGCTATTCTCTCTTTAAATCTTTGCTGGAGGTACTTCTCTTCTTTGGAGTAACTTTTAGCAAAAGCAGACATCAGCAGACACGCTGCCACAGTGGACCCTCCAACACAGAACAAGATTGCTCCTGCCAGCTTGCATATATCGAGGGACCCATTGAACTGAACAGCACGGGTATCCACAACAACAAAATCATCCTTCCCAAGGGCTTCGATTTTCGGTGGCACAAGGAAACCCACTACAAGAACAGCTACACCTATCAGCATAAAAGCCGTTCCAGAGATGAGTCCGACCTGGAAAACAAACAAAGAAAAAAACAAAACCCCAATTAATTTCCAGTTTTTCCATTTCCCTTTCCAGTTTTCAGTTGGGAAGTGCTCCTAGGAGGCATTTATCTTTCCCTGTGTCTTGCAGATACAGATACAGTTCTCTCTCTTAGGAGAAAGTGGGTATTTTTCTTTTAGGATACATGAGGCACTAGTAGAACTAGAATAGATGGAAAGATGTTCTTTTTACAACTCATATTTATGTAATTGAGTACTGACATTTCTGGAAACAATGGAATATGCATTATTATCTTTCAACAGCATTTCATGTTGAAAGGCCCTATCAGAGAGAGGATCAGAGTTTAACCCCAGTGCTGTGTAACTGATTATTTCTTTAGCTTTAGCTGGTGGTTAACACCAACAGTTCAGTCCTTGCTGGTAGTCTGCGATGTCCACCACTTGCTTTTACTTCATGAAATGTCATTCCTTTGCAGGGATTAGAAGGAAGTTGCTATTGCCATATGAACAGATCACAGAGCGTTTAGAGCACATTTCAAGTGTAAGTACAAAATTTGGTTCACCCACAATGTTCCTGGGGGTAGGGATCATTGTGGGATAGGGACTGCATGGCCTCACAGGCCCCACCCAACCTCTGCTCTTCTCCAATTCTGTCAAATTCCCTGACCTTAATGGAGATCTTTGGGTTTTCTTGATCCCTACGTCACACTCTGCTCTTAATCTACTAGCCCTGTTCCCAACAATCTGGAAGGACTTCTACAGGTGCAAAGCAGAGATAAACTACACTTTCAAGATGTACATGGGGTTCTCAGACAAGACTTTGCTGTTTCAGTGACACTAGGACAGAGAAACTAGATGATTCAAAGAACCCTGGAAGCTGACATATTTTGGTAAGAGTGCTCTGCTTTCAGACATAGTTAGTTGGCCACCTCAGGCAAAACCGAGCAACAAAAAAAGGCCTTTCTAGATGAATACTTAATACAAGTAGTTACACAGGGAAAGTCCTGAAATGGGAGTGTCTCTCTCCGGTAAAAAGCAACAGGCAGTACCTTCCAGAATACAGAGCTCCACCTGCTCGGCGATCTCTGGATCTGAAAATCATCCTCATACTCCCAAATTGAAGCTGTGCAGTCCTCATAAAACTGGTGCAGGTAAGACCGAACTCCGTAGCGTTGGTACCCTCCCTCGGTGCTGCCCTGCGCGTGCTTGGACCCGCAGATGTCAGCATAGGAGCTCATCCTTCCTACCTGCAACGAGAGGTTTCACACAAAGCAGATCATTATCGGTGTAGTGGGAAGACCAAGGATGGCTGCAAACTCTCCAGATGTGGTGAAAAAGAAAACAGCCCAGGAGAGACCTTTCCTTCATTTTTTTCCAGACCAAGAAATGAGCCGGGTGCAGCTGCATGCAGTGAGTCAGCCTGACCGAACCCAAGGAACTCAGCGACTTGGCACAGCACAGCCCAAAGGTGCTGCAGGGAACATTCACTCCTGTACGCAGGGTGCTCACTCCCCATCTTTCACACTAATGTGCTACTGGGTTTCCATGGAGACTGAAAAAAGGAGGATATGCCAGGTAACAAAATCCAGCATCCCTCAAGGGCTCATGTTGCCTCTCTTCCAGACTGTCTCTGTCAGTCTCTAGAGTTTGCCACCCTATGAACTTTCCAAACTTCTGCGTAAGAGGGGCTTTTTAAAACGATTTTTTCTGACCTTTTGAAGTGCAGGACTAAGCACTGATATACCATTCACAGCCATGGGAAACAGGCAGAATAAGTCCTAGACAGATTAAAAGAGTACATAACTTGTATTTAAATAGGAATAGTTTAAAAAAAAAATTAAAAAATGCCTTAAAAGCATCAATCTGCTCAGTGAGACTGAAATGGAAATACTAAGCTTTCAGCCAAGTAGTGCTCTCTCGAACAAGTTGATGCCCAAGCTCCTGCTGACTTTAATAAAATCAGAATTTTACCTGCTATGAAAACTACCACAAAGTTTCTTCCTCTTTCAATTTCATATAAGTTCTCCTAACACACAAAATCCATATTTAACTATGCAAGTCCAAGACCTGAACTTGCTTGCATGAGTGTGATGCTACTGAACTCACTGAAATAATACTAGCCCCTGAAAACAACTTGAGCAATAGCTCAATGTCTCTTAGGCTCATTGGCTTCTCTTCAAAGAAGTTAAAAAAGCCTTGGTCCAAAGGGAACTGTTAATCAGAACTAGCACCTGAAAGTCATGGCTCAATTTATATCAGCTTCAAGCAGTATGTCAGATTTCTGCAGCAATTTCACTTAGAGGGAGGGAGGTTTGATTTGCTCATGGCAGCTGGGACCTCCCAGTTTTGCAGCCCTACAGACCTTTGCCTTTGGGAATGAGTGATCCTGCTAAGTATGAAATACCTGAGTATGAAAGCATTCAAATTAAGGTGAATCCAGAAAATATTGGTGGAGAATAGCAACAGTCTGACTGAATCTTTTGGCTGGCTCTGCTAGAAATCAGTGCTGGCATAAACACTGAACTTCCAGCCTCTGGGAATCTGTTTGTGTTCTTGGCTCAGGAATAGAGGAGGATTTGCTTTTTCTCCTTTACAGAAACCCATTATCTTGGGGTTTTATTTATTCTGTATATCTAATATGCATTTAGTTTGGCATTTCATGATCTCAGCATCTTACAACTGCAAACATCTCTCATACAACCCAGTGATGAGGTTTTAAGGCTCTCACAGAAGTCATGACCCAGTGGAGGAGGCAGCCCACGTGTTGTTGGGAGACCTGCCAAGGGCCAGAGGGAACTCTGCTGGTGACAGAGCTTCACAGGGGTAACACCAAGCACAGCTATTGTCAGGAGCCCCTTTTTTGAACTCCTAACTGCCTCTGTACTCCCTGCAAGTTTCCCTTTTCCCCCTCAGCCACTGTAAAGCTTTAGGAAATTAAAGTGCCCTCCAAGTCAGTGGAGTGTCCCCAAGATGGGCTTGCTCTCTGCTGATAGTACAGCACCAGTGTCTGTCAGAGTGTGCTCAAGGTGCTGGCCTTCCAAGGAATGGTGGAGAAACAGGCATGGTTGAAAGAGACCTTGAGACAGCAGGAAACCACTGGGCAGCACCAGCTGCTCACCAGGTGAACTGGGAGACCCTGGCCCTGGGGCCACCCTGTGTCAAACTGTACACAGCTAACACTGATGTTTCCAACTACCGTCAATGTACTGAAAAACATTTGTTTGTGTCATGGTTTAAGCCCAGCGAAGCACCTTGCAGCCACTTGCTCATATCTACCCTCTACCCTTCCCCCATGGTAGAATAGGAAGAAGAATCAAAAGTAAAGCTAGTAGGCTGAGATAAGAACAGTTTAATGATTGAAACAAAGTAAAATATAATACTACTAATACTAAATTAAAAAGAGAGAGATAAAACCCAAGAAAAAGAAGTGATGCACAATACAGTTGCTCACCACCTCAACCAATGCCAAACCTTGTCCTCAAACTGCCATTATCCCCTTCCTGGTAACTCCCACAGTTTCTCTACTGGGCATGATGGTGTACGGTGTGGAATACCCCTTTGGCTAGCTCACATCAGCTGTCCTGACTGTTCTTCCTCCCACCTTTTTGTGCAGCTCCTCACTGGCAGAGCATGAGACACTGAGAATGTCCTTTGTTTAGGGCAAGCATGAAGCAGCAACCAAAACATCAGCGTGTTACCAACACTGTTCTCATAGTGAATCCCAAACACAGCACTGCAATGGCTACTGAGAAAAAAGTGAACTCTATCCCAGTCAAAACCAGGACAGTTTGCTGTGCTTTTTTATCATGCTATGAAGTTTTGCATACTATCATTTTCTGAGGTACGAAAAAAATATAAAATTGTGATATGTATAAGTATATAATCTGGACTATTGTGGGGAAAAGCTGCAAGTTATTTTACTTTTGGGGGCTCTTTTTGTTTCCCTCAGGAAAACTGTTTATTCCCTACACAAAAAAAGAGAACAAGAAGTCCTCTTTCCTCACTGCCACCATTTCTTCAACAGCTAGCTGCCATCTTTAAGAGCAAAAGCACTGAGAAGTTCTCATAAAACCAGAGTTCTACCTACCTCATAAACATACCTCAAGGGGAAAGGAGAAGAGGAAAAAATTGTGCAGTTTACCACAGCTGCTCCAGCTCTCTTATGGAGGGTCACACCACCTATACCTCAATGTTAAGAACCCTTTAAATCCAACCCCCTCAACCCATCTTTTGGTTAAGCAAAGATTCCATCTCACACATCAGAAATAGAATAAAGAGGTCAACTAAAGTTCTGCAGAAACTCATTCTCTTGGGTCCTTACTTAGATCTTTATTCTCACATCAACCCTACCTTCTTAATAAATTATGCTTACCTTCTGGCTAACTTAAATCATTGAGGTAAGCAAATTTAGCATCATATAATGAGCAGAATGGTAGGTATTTTCCCCAGGTGTAAGCACCTTCATAAGGTCAACTCAGGGAAGAACCAGAACTAACATGACTGGATAATGTGGCTTGCCAAAGCTTGCTTGTATTACTCCATCTGCCACCAGCAGCATTCAGAAAGGAGGTGAAGCACTTTGCTGAGTCTGAACCAGCAACTTTAGTTATTGTGATAAATTTAAGGAAACCGAATGTGACATGACAGAGACCTGTATAAACATGATCTTGCATTCATTGCACTGTCTATAGGTTTAGTCAAGAAAAAGAGGATGCAGGGTTTCTAACAGCTTGATGAATAACTGCCTGTAAGGACCACACAGCTTACATGACACTTAGATTCTTTTTCTTTAGCAATGTAAAAGGCTGATAGGTGGTTTTGGTCAGGTATATGAGCAAAATGATAAATAAGAGCTGGGAGGTGAAACAGAAAATAAAAGAATGATCTTATGCTTGAAAGAGTTGTGATACCATCAAGTAGTATGACCTTTAAAAATGGAAGGGAAAAAAAAGGACTGTAGGAACCTAATTCTTTTCAAGCACTACATAATATTAATTCTACTGAGCATCTTCTTCATGGTCAGACTCTTTCACTTAAAAAAAATCTCCTATCTTTTGAAAAATATCATGCCCCTTAAGAGAGAAGGCAGCTCCCCAGCCCTGTATGAAGCAGCCTGGTAATCTGGGCTAAGATGGTCTCTTTTCTCAGCTGCAATGTAGATACAATGTTCTTGCTACCTATAGACAGGGCACAGGAACTGAACAGAGAGAAAACAGTTCTCCACAAGTAAGAAAATGTGTGTCACAGCAACAATTTACATTGGATGAATAAATACTGCAGTAGCTATGATCTCCTGAGTGTTGATGTGTATTTGCATGTCTTGCCTTCAGGGCTGAGAAACTAAACACTGAAATATTGAGAAACTTTTGCTAAAAAAGAGAGTTGCTGTTACCCAAATCTGTGTTATCCACAATCTGAAAACATACATCTAGGCTGAAAGAAGCAGCGTAATTGTTAAGTTTTTCAGTGCCTAAACCCAAGGTGCTCAGGAAAATGTGGGATGTAGGATCACAGCTTCAGAGAACACCACTGCGTAGTAGCAATCCATCCCCTAGCAACTTTTGTTTCCATGGCAAAAGCTGTCCTGTTTACTTTGAGCTTTACTATCCTCTGCTGATCTGGGGAGATGTGATTGGATTGGTGAACAGACAGATTAAAAGATGAGCAAGCGTCACAAAAAATTACCCCAAAATTTTCCAAATACTTTGCTTTATTGTGTCAGGATCAAACACATTAAAAAAAAAAACAAAACAAAAAAACCCCTAAAACGTAAGGAATTGTCATTTAAAAAGCAGCACAGAAGGAAATATAGATGTGTCATTGCTCTGTGACACCACACTGCCACCGAATGTAAGCCACAAACGACGATGGTTGGCAGAGGTGAAGTCGCCCTCCCCATTCTTCAGATTTACGTACTTTGACCCTTCTGTTCAAAGAGCCATGTTTCCAGTCCTTACCTACAGAGAGCCTTCCTTGTGAAGGGGGAACACTGGCATATACAGCCTGCCTTTGACAGCAGTCTCCGAGGTGGCCTTTCTGATGCCTCCTGAGCTGCCGGCGCTTCCCGGGCCGGCAGCGGGGCCGCGCTCCGCCCGTCCCGGCGCCCTGCCCTCGTTCGGGGCTCCGGCGCTGCCAGGGGCATCTGCTGCCGCTTCCCTGAGGATAGCCGGGATGCCCAGCTGCCTCCGGCAGCCAGTTCTGCTCCTGCCCTGCACGGGGGAGTGCGAGCAGCATCTTCTCCCGTGTTCCTGGGGGGACGGCCCCGCCCGCTTCGCCGCCGCCAGGGGCCGGAGCGGGATGCTCTCCATCTCCCGTTTCCCGGCCGAAGCGGAAGAACTCCGCAGCGTCCGGACGCGGACGAGATCTCGGCCCCCGCGACCCTCCCGGCCCGGCGGTACCCCGGTGGCAGCGGAAATCCCGATCCGGCCACCCCCTCCCCGACCCCCGGCATTGGCGGCGGGGCAGCGCGGTACCAGCCTGCCCGGGGACAGCCGCGTCTCCCCGAGCCGGGAGGCGAAGCCGGGGGCGGCCGGTGCCTTCCGCGGGACGCTCCGCGCCNGGGCGGCCGCCCGCGGGGAGCCGGCGCTCCCCAGCTGCCGGCGCTCGGGGTCCCGCCGGCCGCGCCGGGCAGGCCCGCAGGTGCACGCCAAGGTCACGGCGGTGCCCTCCGTGGGTGTAGGCGCAGAGGCCTCTGATCGCGCCCCCCACATCTACTCCCCCTTGTAGTCAGCGTGGAAAACCGCAGGCACCCGGTGGTGTGCTGTCTGCCCAGCCGAATGGATGGGCGTGACAGAAAGTGTCCTGCGAAGGACAAGGACTGAGATCTGGGGGCTGGGGGAATGGATCGCTCAGCATGAGACCGAGGGGGACTCCTCAGGGAGACAGAGGGAGGCTGAAGGCCAAGCCTTGGCGTCTGGGGCTGCCCTGATAGCAACAGGTTGGTTGCTCAGATTGCAGGAAAGCTTGTTTGGGGGCCAAGGAAGCTACTGAGGAAAGAGCATGACTAGGCACCAAGAGCTGGAGATGCTCAAGTGAATCCTACAAAGATTCCCAGCAGTATGTAATTCCTCTGAAAAAATAATGAGAATGCAAAGGTCAAGAGTTCTAAACACTCATATCCGTATGGTGCACTAAAATATGCACAGAAATAGANCCAGCCTGCCCGGGGACAGCCGCGTCTCCCCGAGCCGGGAGGCGAAGCCGGGGGCGGCCGGTGCCTTCCGCGGGACGCTCCGCGCCATCCCCCCGCCGTGAGCCCGCCGGCGGCCACAGAAGCCCCCACCGAAGTGCCGAGCCCAAGTTTGCCGAGGGGCCGGACTGGCGGCCCCGCGGTTACCTGTCCCTCCCGGCGCTGCCCTCGGCCGGCGAGCCCCCGCGCTGGCGGCGCTAGCTGCGGCTGTCCCGGCCCGGCCCCATCTCCGCTCTGCGCCGCGCCGGCCCCAGACACCACGTANCAGACCGAGGGGGACTCCTCAGGGAGACAGAGTGAGGCTGAGGGCCAAGCCTTGGCGTCTGGGGCTGCCCTGATAGCAACAGGTTGGTTGCTCAGATTGCAGGAAAGCTTGTTTGGGGGCCAAGGAAGCTACTGAGGAAAGAGCATGACTAGGCACCAAGAGCTGGAGATGCTCAAGTGAATCCTACAAAGATTCCCAGCAGTATGTAATTCCTCTGAAAAAATAATGAGAATGCAAAGGTCAAGAGTTCTAAACACTCATATCCGTATGGTGCACTAAAATATGCACAGAAATAGAGTGTTGTTGCATGCAGAAAAAGTGGAAGTGCACTAAAGCAAAATGGGGTAGTATTAGCCAAAGGAAAAACAAGGTATTTCCTAGGTGCCTTAATCACTATAGCATATAAAGAAGAAGGTAAGAGTAATGGTTTCATTAATAGCCAGCAGCCAAAGCCCTGCATTTCATGACAACAGTGAGTTTGGGTAGTTGCAAACTAGGAGTCATAAAAATAGCTATTAAGTAAGGGGTAAGATTTGGAGGAAGAAATGTTGGTTTCAGTGCATTTCATCTTCTCCTTCCCGAACTGTTATGCCTCTCTTGTTTCAGGCAATGAGTAATGTGTTCCGCTGTAGAAATGTCCCCCTGACCTAGCAGAACTACTTCACAGCCGTGTGCTGTTCAGTGAGTATAATAAGCATACCCCAGCCCACAGCAGCTAGCACGTAACAAACTGACAACTATTTGTGAAAAAAACAGGAAAATACAGTGAGGTGATAAATGAGAAGCCAGATGGGCTATCAGTCTTAAAAGAGATTCTGTGATTAATTGTCCTGTTAAACTAACACCAGATTTACATATAGTATCGCAGTTACCACTGAATGCTGCTTTATCTCAGATCAGGAAGATGTCTTCCATAGAAAAAGCAATTAATCTACATGATGAGTCCTCCCTCTGTTTACAAAGCTTCTTTTGCTTATTTACCTATTAACAAAGGCAACAAATAAAAAGAACATGAAGTACCTGTGTTGGCCCAGTTTTGTTTTCCTGACACAGAAGTTACATGCTCAGCTAACCAAGACAAATTAATGTTTTGGCAATGGAAACATTTGCAGTAATGTTGATCTGTGAACTCCAAATTAGTAACCCTAAAGGGGATCACCATTGGTGGTATCATAGGTTGATTTTAGTGCACTTTTAGCACGTTAGGAAAACTTTAAACTCCGCCTGAAATCAGAGGTGTTCTTGAAGTGTAGCTGAGCTTGTTTCTGAGAAACATTGAACAGAAGGGAGTAAATGCCCTGTTTAGCCTTGAAATAGGTAACATCAATGCAAAGATGTTTTAAAATAGCAGGACCTATAGGTCAAGGTGGCACTCAGGGTTTGAGCTGCTGCTATATGAATCAATTTCCGAATGTAGGTCTTTCCTCAGTTACCAGCTTTCAAAAAATTTAGACTATGTTTATCCTGAGGGCTTCAGCTGGTAAGGGTGTGGAGAGGAAGTGCAATATTCTACCTCAAGATGTATATATGGTTTGGGTTTTTTTCCCCTTGTGGAAAGGAAACCCAAGTCTAGTGCTTTCTTTATCTTCCATCTGCTGTTCTAAAGGTTTATAATGGACAGTAGTGAGCATGCCAAGGAAAAAATCCTGTCAAGAACTTCTGTAGGTGGTGGTGTTGGTTGCCATAGAGTTTACAGGTATCTCTTTTACTGAGAATTGAAGTGATTTTATCAGCTGGTTTGATGAACACAGTTTAGGTAGCTTCTGAGAGCCTGTGCTGAATTGGAGAAATTACAGCTCCTATAAAACACATTTCTCCTGTAGAAAAATGCAGCAATTCGTATGAGACTCAAATTCACTGAGTTGCAGATGTCTGTTCCTATTTGCTTAATGGTGATGGCAAGATTCCAGAGGCTGTTCTTCTGTTTCCTGTGTTGTGGCTTGAATAGTTCTGCTGTAATGACATTATTGACACAGTTGCCTGTCCTTACCTTCCTAATGACTGGCTCACCTTCATCTGGAGTGCAAGGCCCATAGAGCTTCCACTTCTGGAAAACCTGCAGTTGACACAGATCCACAAGGAGCAGGACTAATGACTAATAGCTGTCTGCCCTTCTTCTGGCTTGGAGTCTCCTCAAGGAGCTGTCCTCCCATTAAGGGGGTGATCTTGAGTGGCCAGAAATACTGAGGAGGAATGGGGCAAAAAGGTGAAGGTCAGTTCAAGTTTGTAGTGTTGTTCTAGAGCTGGGAGGATATATTATAAAGAGTATTTTATTTTTCAAAGCTTGTGATGCAGAGCATGGTTTATGAATCAAAGAGGTGTCTTTTTCAGACTCAAGACGTGCTGCCAGCTGCTGCATTCCTGTTTTATATGAGGTGGTTTGTCTGTTGCTATTGTCCAGAAATCAGTGCCTGGCTACTTGTTTGTCAGACATTGCTTTCTCAGTGCTTTGTTCAAAGTGTTCTAGCTAGCAAAAATGATTAATTGTCATAATTTGTCACATTCTGCCATCACCGTCTTTGGATATAGATTTGTTCTTGTCCCCTGAGCCAGAAATACAGAAGATGCTTTCTTGACAATCAAAAGCATAAATCTAGGTGGTTTTTTTTTCTATCTTACACTGAAAATGTATGGGCTAGGAATTATTTGTTCTCTTTTTCATTCCTGTTGGTGTTGGTGAATTTGAATATCATAATCCCTGGAAATATTTAGGAGCTGTGTAATCCAAAATGCCCATACACAAGTGATTGAAGGTGTGACAGGGACCTCACATGAGTCAGTGAACATTTGCCTGTGAGGGGATGCTGAGTGAAGAGGAATAGGCAGTAGGAATTAGAAGTATTTCAGTGACCCATCTTCATGCTTCCATTCATCATGTTTGTGTTTGCACTGTCCAGTAAGAAACTTTCTTGCTCTTAGGCGTAGCTTTTTCCAAATAAGCTTTGCAAGTGCAGTGTGTCTACATGGTTTAGAGGCAAAAAACCTTAATTTAGACCCAAATGAAACAGCAAAATATCAAACCCACCATTTTCTGGAAGTGTCAAGTGTTGGGCAGCAAATGTGTGCAGCAGAGAGTATTTTCTTTGCAGCAGCAGCTACTACTACCGCTAGACGGCCGTGTTGTTTTAAAATACACTGCTTATGAAGATCAGTGCCTGGGAGCTTGGGTTAATTTTTCAAATTTGGTTTCTTAAGGGAAGAGGAATTCAAAGCCATGAGCAGGGGAGGGGAAACTGTTCAGTCATTCTAAGAAATTCAGTTTCTTCCTGAGGAGGTGTGGTGTAACATTCAAGTGCAGAGCACCCCTGCCAAGGGAGGTCTTTCCAGTGTGCTCTGCTCCCAGTGGCACAGCCAGCCAGGGGCTGAGTTTCTCGTCAGGTTGAGCTGTGGCTGCTGCCTGTGTGGGTTACTGTGTTTAAATGGGTTAGGAGACATCAGATGAGTTTCTCTCTCTTCTGTATTTCTGTGCGCCTGTGAGGAAAAATGTTTGAACCAAAGAGTCTTTTGGTAACTCTCGCGTGCCTGTGCATTCTGTTCCCAGAGGTGAGGTTGCTAAAGTTGCTTCATTTGCAATGTACTGAGTTCTTCTGTGTTTTGTTGCCCACATGGAAATGGGAGCAACTGAAAACTTGACCTTTGCTGTGAATGGTGAGGGTCATGAGGATGACATTAAAAACTGCTCTCAAAATCCCCTGGAGTCTTAATATTTTATCTGTCTGATTTCTATTCCAGAAGCCATTATATTTTTTCCTATCGTCTTTTGATAAACTGGTTGGCTTTTATAAAGCAGCCATTGTAAGTTTATAATGCAGCTACTCTGGGGTTGGTCTCTTTTACACCATTATGTGTAATACAAATCTTAATAACAGGTCAGAGTGAAGGTAGTACACAAATACAGTGTAATCAACATAAACACAGTTTTAAAATACATATTTTGATTGTAAGAGCAAAGATGGGAAGGACAACACTGTGCTGGTGCTGTTGCCCATGTATTCTGGAAGTGTCTGAGTAGTTGCTATCAGGCAGGAACCACGTTGTCTGGAGGATGCTGTGAAGAACTCTGTGCAAAGGCATCTTCTGGTTCAAGGAGTTCTTTGTTTTTGTTCACTGAAACAGTGCAGCCACTGTGTTTTTGTAATGTAATTAGCCATTATACCAAGCATCAATTGCCAGGCTGTCACTGACTGTCTCTTAGTCCATATTTCTTCTTCAGAAAACATTGCTAGATTTAAGCAATAAAAGTCTCTCCAAACAATTACTTCCCAGAGAGCAGTGAGAAGGATAAGTGCCATCTCAGCTTTTGCAACCAGCTGTGGAGAGCATACACTGATTGTTCCTATGATTTATAGATGTTATGAGAAAATAAGCATCTCAAATGTATCCAAGGTGTTTGAATAGAGACACAAGGAAAATGTTGTAGCCAGTCCAACAGAAATTTCATTCCACCTTCGATCCTAATGCACTTTTAGAGGGCATGGGTTTGGTGGGATTGCAGGCAGGTACCCCCAAGAGACCATTCAAGAGAACACTATTATTTCTGAACTAAAAAACAGTTAAAGTTCTGTGGTGACACTGTCCACCTTAATTCACTGATGATGTTCAAAAGTAAACAGACAACAATCATAGGCAGACAAGTTCTACTCTCATGCGCACCTGAGAGTGAGAAGTGTAATCTCTTTGATGTATAAGCCAGCAAGGTTCCAGTGTCAATATCATCCTTTTGACATCATCCTCAGACCTCCATGTGGGACAGTGTTTTCACTGCTGCATTTGTGAATATGTACCAAGGACAGATTGGTGGATGCAAATCTTCTGCTTGTGCCTATACCTATAGAGTTTTAAAACCCTTTTGATTTCTATGACCATGTTTCACTGTGAGCATGGTGCTCTGCAGTTGGTAGAGGTAATTCAGCAGAGCTCCTTTCCTGTCCAGGATCTTTGACCTCATAACAGTTGTGTGCAGACTTCATGAGGAAATAGTACACAACACCTAACAAAATATGTTTCACTGTCTCTTTTCTTCTGTTTTCTTGCTTGGTGTTATATGATACTATGTTCTCTGAAGAACGAATTTTTAACTGGGAATTAAGCCACTCTTTCATTCTATTCCCTTGTTTAATAGCTCAGGATATCTGATCATTCTGGGTGTTTTGTGCTGAAAATAGTGAAGATTAAGGGACAAATCTTCAAAACTGCATTGGGATCTGATTATTCAGGCAATGGTATCTCATTTAAGGAAACTAAGCCCTTTTAAACCAATGAGTTGTAGTTATCTAAATAATACATTTGAATGCCTTTTTTTAATCTGAGGAAATTAATGTGGTTTTGATTGGGTTTGTTTGTTTGGGGGGGATTGTGTTGTTTTTATTTATTTTTTTTAACCTATTCGTACTTTACAGTGAATTATCCCCAGTGATTTTTTACTTGATGGTAAGATGATCATGATGTCACTGACATGGTTTGGTGGGTACTGACATGGGCTGGAAGTTTCACTGGGTCACCAACTATGCCTTTTTATTAGGGGTTTTGAGTGCAATTTGAATGCTCTACAGCTAGAAGTGGAAAAAGTAGGATCTTCCATTCATGATCAATATACCCAGCATTCAAAGAAAGTTCTCTAATTCTTTTTGCCTAGGTTATTTATTTCAAGGCTGAAAGATACCATTATACTGGACTATTCAGCATCTCTCATAACCAAGGGCAGTAATTCTGTTCTCCAACTCTTGGAATGATTTTTACCTATTCTATAAATGAGGATGTAATTTTATTTTGACAGATTGTAAATTCACTGAAAAAAAATGTTTCTGGAAGGTTGGAGAAAGGAAATATATTTTTGTTTGGTTCAGTGGAGAAAGGGAAGCATGGAAGGAGAGCAGAAAGATTTTGAAAAAAGCATTTTGCTAAAGCACTTCTCAAAATCAAATATTTCAAATAGCAATTGAAATATCAAAATATTTCTAGTTTGAAACTTAATCATTTGATTCTTCCATTAAAAAGAGTTTGGTTTGGTTTTGTTTAATAAATGGACCAACACAGACAGAGAAAAGGTAATACAAAGAAATTTGTTAGTCTCAAATGAAACAAAACCTCCAATTTTGTGTCAGTCCAAAATAAATGTTTGTGTTTTGTAATGAAACCCCAAAACCCTTTTTTCTCCAGCTATAGTGGGGTTAATGACTTTCTTGGTTACTCAGTGATTAAATGGTTTTGCTGTTGTTAGGGTGCATCTTGATCATAACCCATTTAATTACATTGAATAGAGTATGGCTTTTATAGGGGAGACTTTTTAGCTGATTTATAGCATTTTCATTGCTGTAATCAACACTGCGGCTGTTGTAGTAGAGGCAATTTCTGGTAGTTAATAACTCTAATTTTAGAGAAAATAATGTATTGTGATAAAGGTGCTCAAAATTAATGCAGTGCTAATGCAGGCTCGAAATGAGGAACATGGTTCTAACTGTAACTAATTGTTTTAGCAATTTGCCTAGGAGCTTGCTAGATTCTTCTCTGACCAATTTCATAGTCAAGATTGGCAGTTTTTTTGGAAGAGGCCCGAGTCCACAAGAAATAACAGGCTTCATTCAGAAGCTGTCTGAAATTGTATTATTATTGTATTTTCTGATTATGCAGAAGACAATTTTATGTTTTTAAGTGTTATCTTAAGAGACAGTGACACCTCTTATTACCTCTTGGGCAACAGCATAGTTCCATTGGAGTCAATGGCAAAATTCCCCACAATGTCAGTAGAGTTCACATTTCACCACTGACTCAACTTAAAGTGCTTCCTTAGCTTAGGTGGCTATGTGGAATAAAACCTTGCTTTGAACCTTAATTGTGTAGGTGGAGATGATAAAAGTGTTTTGCCAAGAAATTGGGCTTCCTTCCTGAGTGTTGTAGTAATGGCATCTAAATGCAATTCCAATTCGGTTATGAGGAAGAATAGCATTGCAGACTCCTCAGTCTCAGACTTTTCAAGTCTTAAGCCAGGGACACTTTCAAATGCCTCTAGTACCTGTTGTACTGAGGGATATGCACTAAATGCACTTACTATAGTGCATTTAGAATTGCTACACAGAGATTAGGTGGAGTGAGGAGGCATTCCAGACTTCCCTTGGCAGAGATGTTAGATAGTTTCTTCAGATCCTTCCCTTAACTACAGCAGGGTTTTGGTGGTTGTGGAGGTATTTTTGATTCATTTTAGGGTTTTTGTTGGGTTTTTGTTTGTTTGTTTGTTTAAATAATCTTAGGCTACATAATGAAGTAGCATTTCAAAGTAAGATTAGTTTGTTTCTTCATAAATCACAAAAGAGGAATTGTTTCAACAGAAAACCCAATTAAAACATACTGCTACCACAGCTCAAGGAGCTCCTGAATGCATGATGAATACTCTTGTGCCCTTTGACTTCTAGTTAATAGGTATTTAATCTATTACTGTATTTAAACACAGCTTCTGCAGTGCTCTATAATGATGATCACTCACATGTGTTACCTGGCCTATAAAGGGAAGAGGAACTCAACTTCTTTTGTGGTAAAGTTAAAGGGAGGGCTGTAGATTGCAAACTAGTGAGTGTGAGATTGTTGGTAGCAGCTCTTTCTGTTCTTTGGTGTGTATTAACTTCTCAAGCCATGGCCTAAATTGCTTGTTGCCAAACAAAAGTAAAGTTACTTCGAAGAGCAAGCTTAGTCCCTGAGGATGCTGGAAGGAAGGAAGCTCATCTGCTGGTTGTGTGAGTTGGCTATAAAGTACTGCTGCACTGTGTTTGTTCAGTTGACAGTGGTCTCCCCTCAAGAGAATTTTCTTTCATTGTAGGTTGACCATTATGTTCACATGCTCAAGTCCAAATAAATATTTTTTCAAAAATGCCAGAGGAGAGGACTGGGCCTTGCCAGCATCTTTAATGTTTACTGCTGCCTCCATCTGCTGCTGCTATGATTTCCTCTCTTGAGATTGTGTTTGTTTTGACTCTTATTCCCCTTGTATGTTAATTATATTCATGCTGTGCTCTTATTGATGAGGGAAAAATTGATATATAAAGGTCAGCAAAGAACTTGCTCTTTTTTACTTGTATCTGTTTTAGTAAGTGGGGACATTTTTCTGTTATAATTTTTGCATGTTTCTCTGTGATCCTGATCTTGGTAACTATGAGGTAAATTAGGAAACGCCTTCACTGAGATCCATTAACGCTAAGCCAAGTTGGAGTTTGCTATCAGTTTTTGTTTAATTGGACCAGATATTTAAATATTTCTGATGTCCTCTGTCCCCAGAACATGTTACCTGTTAGATTGTATGCTTACTTAACAAGCCTTAAAGGTGTTTTGCAAGAGATACTGGGTGCTGTGCTCTAAAGCTGTGGGGGGAAAAAAGAATCTGAGGTGCTTGACATTGATGCCTGACAGTTTTGATTGCTTCATTTATTAGAGGCAGATCTTTGAAGGAAAGGGTTCTCATACCCACTGTTCTTGCATCTGAGAACATCCCAAACTGTGGGTGGCACTGAGGGAATTAATGTATTTCTCAAGAAGGAAGATTTATTCCTAACTATGTGTTCATACATCACAGTAGACATTTCACTCACCAAATGGCCTCAGATAGTGTACTCAGTGACTTGGGATTACAAACTGGGAAAAGATGCAGCTGTGAGATCTTATTTTTTAACATTTTGGGTACCTTAGCACATGTCCTTCAAAATACATTCCATCCTTTTGCAGTAAAATCATTTGACATACAAATATACTCGGTGTGCAGTATATTTTGAGTGAGATGGAGCTGGAAATGAATAGAGACAGTGATAGAAATAGGACTAAGTGGTTTGATACACATGGATTTGGAGGCCTGAATTGATCTATCATTTGTTAAATTACCTGGTTGCATACTGTAGTGATTTATCATTACATGTTAGTAACTGTACAGCTTTATAGAAATGTGGGTATGTTATTCTGAAGACATGAGAAGCAATGTCCAAAGCTGAAGTTTCAAAATGTTTTGAAATCCATGAAATATCTCAAGATTTTTATATTCTTAGTCCAGGCAATGACTTAAGGAGCGGAAAATGGCTGATAGGTTTATCAAGGTCATCTGAGGTGACAGTTATTATAAATGGCATGATTTATGTTCAGCGTTGCACAGGCTTAATAAATTCTGTTCCTAAAATCTGATTCTAGTCTGCTTAACACTGACACTGAATGTTACAGGCAGTTTTGGTAATCCACACTTCCATTCAAACCTATTGCTGCATTCTAGTGAGACACAGCGGTCTTCAAAGTATTTGGAGTGTACTTTTTTCACTTTTATGTTCAAAAAACAGTTCTGCAAGACACGTTTTAGGGTCTGGTGATCACATTTTTATATTCACAAGAGCATTCCTTTTCCTGGGTATGTAGATGCCTTGCAAAAAAGGAAACTGCCCACATTCTATAACTCATTACACAAAAATTGCTCTTAAATGTTAGTGAAGGTATTTTCAGCTTGGTGCTTTTAAGGAGAAATGTAGAAGGATACCCAAAAAGTTACCCACACAATGATGTCCTAATACTAGAACCTTCATAGCTAACTCTTAAAAACATAATTTTTTTTTATGGCTGTTTCATCAGGGAGGAGTCCATAAGTACTCACTTGTATCATATCCGTCTTTTGAGTAAATTGATATAGCTCTGCTAGAAGTTAGTAGAACTGTGATGAATCTCATCTTTTGAGACCTGTGGTCGTAAAGCCAGAAATTCTCTGAAATTTGAATTGCATAGCAATACCCTTCATCTTGCAGAGAGGCTTATAATTCAAGGTGACTGGACTTTGAGTATTGTTTCAGAAAAACATGGCCAGCCAGGGATTTTCTTGGACTACTATGGGATTGTTACATCTCACAGAACTAAAATACAGCCAGAAGTAGAAAAGACCTGTAGTTAAACAAAATTTTCAGAACACGATGTCAATGTTGAGTGGTGTGTGTAGCATTAAGTATCCTGTCTGGAATGCCTGCCCAGGAAACCTTTGCTAGGGAAAGCTTGAAATGATCAAGAGAATATGCTTTTAGTAAGAGACTTCTCCAAAAACGGGTAGGGTGTGACAATATAGACAGCAACTTATTTGGTCACTTTGCTCTTGTTCCAGGTGTGTACTCCAAGCAGTCTTAACCACATCAGAAAGTTTGTGGAAGTCATCTCATCTCATACCAAACAAAATACTGCTTTCCTTGCTGTTGGAACATTCAGGGACCTTGTAAGGACGGGCTGGTGATGGGCAATGCTGTTTGACTGATGTGGCTCATCACAAGCAATGTCATCTCTGTGAAGGAGGAAGCCTTGATCAAATTTTCTTCTTGCTGTGTCCTCTGGTGCAAGGCACTATATTTGGGAATTGCCTTTTCTATCTGCTGACTCATCCATGTCAAAAATAAAAGGACATTAGGCTTTTTTTAGACCAAGGAGACCATTATAATTTTTATAGAACTTGTCATCTCTTAGTAACAGAAGCAATTGTCTCTGCAGTTCCTAGTACTTCTATAAGGTAGTGTAATGTCCCTTCTAACCCAGTTCATTCACAGGTACATGTTAATCAGTAAATAAAATTATCCACGTCCTTTACTGTGTGGTCTTGAGGGCAACTTAGCCTGGCCTGGCTTTTGTCTGTAGGGCCACATGCATGTTTGTCCCCATTTCTCCCCACTATTCATGCTGCATGTGAGAAGCATGCTCTGTGGCTATGTCCTTACATTGTCTGGGTGACATGATTCAAAATGGAGTTAGTATGACAACAGGAAGTGTCATGAGAAGGTGTTCATATCTGTGTCCTTGCTGGATCACTGTTATAGATATAGCTATGGGGGAATGGTGATGAAGTTCCAGGTTCATGCTCCAGAGCCCTTCAGTGACATCCCCCTTCTGCTGTTTTCCATATTCACATCCACATCTGTCTGAATCAGAAGGAACTTGACTTGCCCTGAGCCTAGAGGAACTTATCCATCAGCTGTGGCTGGAGAAGATAGCCCTTGTGGTCAGAGTGTATTAGAAGGAGTCTTGAAGGGCTTCAACACTGTTTTGTTTGATGAAGTGTTGGCTGCATGAAGCAGGAGGATGGTTTGTCTCTTTGCATATTTGATTTCTTTACCAGTTAAACAGAGGGGGTGACCTTTCCCTCCTTAAGATGCTTGCAAATGAATCCTGGTCTGACTTAATAGACCTGAACACAACTTATTATGTTATGTACGCCTCAATTGTCTCACTTTTTAGAAACCCACACTTTCATATTTTCTTCTGTCTCTTGTGCTTGTTAAATTCATTGCTAATTGAGAAAAAAATTGCCTAATTACACCAAGATTCTGCCTGAGTCCTGAAAGTATTGAAGTCGTAAATTATCTGGTCCAGGCCACTGTGAAGTTGTAATTGCCTTCTAAGAGCTCAGTAGTTTACTACAGAGATGTCTTTTGTTAGGCATTAACACCTTCCTCAGGTGGTGAGGTCACAACAGGGCATTTCTCATTGCTTTCCTCTGTCTTTGCTGTTTGCTCTTAGGTTTTGTGCACTTGAATTTTTGATGTGGGCTAATACATGTACAGGTATACCCATTTACTAATCTTAAATAATATGCAAGAAATGTAGTTTTCTTTTGAAAATGCCTATACTGTGTTGTGTTAACTTTTTTCTCCCCTAGATGTGAGAGAAGAATATATAAGAAGAATATTCACCCTGTGGCTTAGTGCCCATCTTATGTTTTGTGTTGCTTAGTCATGACTACAGACCTCACCTGGGCTAATGTGGAAGTTCCCATTTCCAATGGTTCAGGAAATGTGGGAAAATCTGGGAGCT
>VYZP01018818.1:231-14660 GCA_013400635.1 Hypocryptadius cinnamomeus | reverse complement strand
TAAGTATTGTGGTTTGTAGTTTGTACATCAGGAAGAGTGTGTAGCCATGGTCACTTAGGACCTCGTTTCCAAGACATGAAGCTGATGCCAGTGAGCCTTGATAAGAAGATGGTGGCTTGTCAAAAATGGGGAAACTGAGATGGATAACCAGGATTGTGTCTGGCTTGAGTCCACTTTCATGACTGCACTCACACTTTGGGATTGCAATGGAGCATCTACCACGGAATAACTGTTCTAAGCAGTGTTTTTTTTAAGGATGGGTGCTTTTCAAAAGGCCAAATCAAGTTCCTTCAAACTGGAATATTTTCATACTTGAGTGAGCAAAGAGTGAGTCAAAGCAGGTCTGCTACCTCATAAAGATGATAAGAGGATGGGTGTCATCTCAGAGAACAGGTAAAGCATACGTTTGAGGCCTGATTTTTAAAATGGTTGAATAAAACTGAAGAGGAAATGGAAATAGAGGACCTGGAAAAGAGCTAACACAGACAAAGCCATAACTAATCAGTATGATGCTCTTTCACAGGGAAGATGCCATTCCAAAGCATCTGCACAGTACAGTCATGCACAAGATAATATACCTCTTGGCAATATTGGGGCACTGCTGAATTCTTATGATTAGCCTGGAAATAGCGAGAGTGAGTGTGCTGGAAATTCAAAGTAGTAAAACTAAAGCCTAAATATGTCCTTCAAGGGAAGTGTGGAGGAACTGTTCTCTGTTTAAAGCAGGGACTGAAGTGGGACACAAGATTTTGAGACAGTTACAAAAATGGGGAAAATCAGCTGCTGCTAAGACTGCAGAGAACAGGACATAACTGCACAGCAAGAGTTTGTCTTGAGTAATAGGGACTGTTTTTTTAACTGAATTCAGCTATGCAGTTAAATATAGTTGTTCTTAAAGTTATTATTCCAAAGAAAATCTTTTAGATAGACCACCTTTTTCAGGTTTTATTCTATAATTAGTCCTGTCCTACATTTATTTTTCAGGACTAACTCACACAGGAGCTATTGGGAGGAAGGCATGCTTGAAAATCCCCTGAATTACATGCTGAGCTGCTCATCTGTGAAAGCTCATACATGATAATGGGATTTAAATGCTTAAGATACCCCTGAGAAATCTGAGTATGAGGCGTTCCAAGGTTTTAGAACAATGACTGAAGAGCCCTGAATTTGAGCATAAATTGCTCCTTTGCTTTCTGAAAATGGAATTCATAAAATGCTGAATATCTCAACAGGCTGTTCTAGCCCCTTGAGATCTGCCTCTATCTCCTCAGACACTGTCCTTCCTGTGGCACAGGTGCCTAAATGTTTGATTCGAGGTTCTCAGTCCCATGTACTAGAATAAATTGATGTATGAACAATGGAAAATATATAAGCTAAGATTTCTTGATTCTTACACCTCATGGGTGCCTTCTGAAAATATTTTCTTATTCCTTCTCACAGTGGATTTTAGCAGAATGGTCAAGGACTCTCCAGTTCCTGCTCAGACTGGACTAGTTTTGAAAATACTGATTTGCTATAAGGTTATTATCCTGCTCTTTTGTTTAGTCAGCTTTTAGAAACATGTGTCCTGCAGTAAGAGATTTTCTCTGCTCACAGCAAAGATTTTCTTGAGTTGATATTCAAGCATATTAGTATTTAAAGCTTGTGGCTTTTGGTTCTTTTCTTTTTTTTTCTTTATTCTCAATAAGGGTTATTATGAACATCACCAATGCCTTCTTAATACCACCGACCCACTGCATTTCAGTACTTGCATGCAACTTGCTCAGCCCTTCTATGTAAAACTTCCCAACCCTCCCAGCTGCTCTGCATCAGAAGATTGATTATTTCCAACACAGAGTGAATGGCTTTGTGGTACAGGAATGAGACCTACAGATCTGTAGGCTTTTGATTTTGAGCTCAGAAACCTCTAGTGTAAGAAATTAAGTTGCACACAGCTTTACTGTGATAGTTTTAGTGCTCACTCTACCTGGAGAAGGATGGATGATGCTCTGCCAGCACTCCATGACCTCTTGCACACTGAGCCCCTGTGGAACAGGGAGTTGTACCTCTCTCTCTTCCTTTTCTGTGAGACACTGAAACTATGTAAGTGAAATATGGAAGCAGGCCTTGAACAAATCTGTTGGCAGAAGGCTATATGGATATGTGGTACCAGTCCCCTCAAAAGCCATGCTTCCTTTCCTGCTTTATGCACTTTAAGCAACTGGCTTCCCACTTCTCAGGTGATAGAAGAAAGATGTGAATTCTAGTAAGTTCAAGTGGATACAGAACTATGGCCTTTTGAAAATTTAAGCACTGGAATCTGGCAGTGCATGACCTTGATCACTGTGAAGAGAGTTTTGAGACAAGCTTTAAAAGTGAAACGAGTATGCAGTTTTCCTCGGCAAAGGAAATGTGAGGCTTTTGTGGGCATGCAGGTGTTTACAGCTGGGATGCCTTTGGGATAAAAGATGCCAAAAATGAAGTGATGGACATTGCAGTGAAAGTAGCCACAGCTTAGTCTTGAACTGCTTGAGGCTGGGTTTAAGATTTCTCATATAGCAATACTCTCTCTTTCTGTAGCATAAACCATGCTGTCTCCATCCCAGTAGTTTGTAGCACACCTCAACTGCACGGTAAGGAGTGCGCACATCCTCCATCAAAGTCATTTGGCTGGTATCCTTTATGTTCTTGGTGATTAATCAGTCTTATGTGCACCAGAGCCAGCCTCAATCCCTGACACTTTCCATTGAAGAGGCTTTTAATGGAAAAGGTGTTAACAGGAAAGGGCAGAAACAGGAAAGGTGTTAACTTGCAATTTTGTGTTTTGAAAGTCAAAGGGACACATGCTTCTGCTGTATTCGCAGGAAAAACAATTAAGAAAGTAACCAAAATCAATTATCCACATGATAGCTGTTCCTTAAGTTCAAGGTTAAGTGGACCACTTTCTAAATTTAAAACAAATGAATGCAGCCTAACCCTGATGAAAGGGTAGGTTGCAGGCTGCACAGTATATCAAGAACTTGTAATTGACTTGGTTTACATAAAGTAACACTTAAAATCCAAGTCCAGATGGTTAAAAGTGCTACTGAGTTTGTGTTTGCTTTTATGTAGATATACACATTATATATAAATGATTTTAGGAGTTATACTGAATTCCCAACTGCTTTTGAGAAAGAATACCCAGGAGCAATTTTCTGTAAGTACTGCATCTTATTCCAAGGATGTTGGTTTTACAGAAACCAGTGCAGTTTCTATATCTTTTTAAGATATCTAAGTCACTAGGATAGTTTTCAGTTTCTTTGCTAGCTTTGAAAAATGTAATCATTAAGGCCTTCTCTTTCAATCCCCATAGTGAAACTCTATTGCCCTTTATTGCTGCTTTCTCTTCTTGGAACTTGTAGAGTACAAAATTAACTTTTGTCATGATATTCTGGTTCTGTTACTTAGTGAAAATCTCTCTTATCTGACTTCTAGGTTTTGTTCTGTAAAATCATAAGAGGCTAGATTCTTGGAAAAGCATGAAATTGATATTTTAATTATATCTTTTAAATTGTACTTGGATATTACCCTTCCCCCCCGCCTCCAAAACTGTTAAAGAGATTTTTTTTCTTTGAGTCTTTATGCACTTCAAGGAAAATGCTGCAGTTAGACTGTGTAAAAAGGTTCAGCTTCATTACCTAGACAGTAATTAGTGAAGTGCTAGTTACTACAGACATACCATTTTTTTGCAGTTTTCTTGACACTATGGATTCTACAACTGTTTCTAAGATGGTGGTGTCCATCTCATGGGGCATTTGGAGGAAACCAGTGTGGTTTATGTGAAGCTTGTAAGTTGAGGCAGAGCCGTGGTTAGGACCCCTCTGCTCTGCCTCTACTTGCTTTCCTCTCACAGCTGTAGCAGCAGTGAATGTAGTAGAAGTTATATTTAGTTTTCCTTGGTGAGTCAGAGGCTGTTAAGAATGGCTTGAAGGAAAATAGCTGAGAATATTGAATTGCTGACCAAGCACAAACTGGTAATAGTCCTGTGACTTTACAGCGCTATAAAGAATGACTGACTGTCACAGGACTGACAATACAAGTGCAACCACTGTTCTACTGAAGGCCTCTCTGTCATTTCACTTTCAGGACAAACTCTGCTTGTATATTGGCTAGGAAGGGAACAGACCACCTTTCTGTGGTGCTGTGTTGGAGCTTTTTCCATCCTAGTCAGAAGTTACATGTCCTGCAAAACATGCAGTGAGATAGTATGTTTTTCTTTTTCAAAGTGTGACAAGATACTGCGGATTGGATAAATGCCAGCACCTCACATTTTGTGATGGAAAATCTAATTTCCACTGAGCAATGACTTGATGCTTCTCACAAGGAGGGACTGGTGGGGAATGTGAAACTCAAGGGGAGCCTTGTCTGTAGTGACCATGAAATAGTGGAGTTTGAGATCCTTAGGGCAGCAAAGAGGGCACATAGCAAGCTTACTACCCTGGAATTCAGGAGAGCAGACTTTGGCCTCCTGAGAGATATGGTGGAGTACCATGGTATAAAGCCCTGGAGGGAAGAGAGGACCAAGAAAGCTTGGTAGTATTCAAGGATCACCTCATCCAAGCTTGGAAGTGATGGATCCCAATGAAGAGGAAGTCAGACAAAAAATGCCAGGAGACCTGCAGGTATGATCAAGGAGCTCCTGGACAAATGTAAACACATACGGGCAGCCTACAGAGAGTGGAAGCAAGGACAGAGAGTCTGGGAGGAATCCAGAGAAATTGTCCAAGCAGCCATGGATCAGGTTAAGAAAGCTAAAGCCCCAGAAGAATTGAGTCTGGCCAGGGATGTCAAAGGCAACAAGAAAAACTTCTATAGGTATGTCAGTGATAAAAGGAGGACTAGGAAAAATGTGGGTCCTCTCTGGAAGGAAAGGGAAGACCTGGTTACCCTGGACATGGAGAAGGCTGAGGCACTCAATGACTTTTTTGCCGGGATCTTTACCAGCATGGGCTCCAGCCATACCTTCCAAGGCAAAGGCAGGAGCTGGGAGAATATCAGGTTGGAAAACAACTAAAGAACCTGAAGGTGCATAAGTCCATGGCACCTGATGAGATGTGTCTGTGGGTCCTGGAGGCAGGTGAAGCAGCTAAGGCATTATCAATCGTACATGAGAAGTTATGGCAGTCTGGTCAAGTTTGCACTGACTGGAAAAGGAGAAATATAACCTCTATTTTTAAAAAGGGAAGAAAGGAAGACCCAGGGAGCTACAGGCCACTCAGTCTCACCTTGGTGCCTGGCAAGGCCAAGAATCAGAGCCTTCTGGAAACTCTGCTAAGACAGCTGGGAAAAAAGGAGGTGATTTGTGTCACAAATGGTATCGCTTAAAAAATCATTGGCAAGGGTATGAGCAAAAGTCAGATTTAATATTAAGGAACATGCCACGACAAGTTCGTGGCCAGGGTTCACTGTACTACTGCAGGACAGCTAAGGAACAACAAGGGAAAGGAAGCAACAATGAAAAAAACAATCTGAGAACTACCTAGGGGTGGGTGTGTGTGTGTGACTGGTACCAGTGACAAAAGGACAGTCGGGGCAAGGATAAAAAGGAACACAGCCCAAAAGCTTAACACTCAAATTTAACAGTACTTTAACCTAGATTATACCTTAAGTCGAGTAATTTAGCATAGGGAAAACACTTTACTTATATTCAACTTAACTTATAAATTAAGGTTAACAATCTAAGAGAGGAATACCACTTAACAGCATTTAACCTAACTTATAACTTCAAAGGTATATTCAGCAACTTGTCAGAAGGACACGTAGCTTAGCTCGTAACTTACATCTAAAAACTTAGCAAAAGAACAACACTTAGCAGCATTTAAGTAAGCTTGTAACTATAACTTAACCTTACTTACAGGTCTGGATATGTAGATATCAGACATACTTAATGCAGCAGCTTGGAAAAAAAGAAACAAGGAGACCACTGCTTATTGTATTTGCCAGGCTCTCAGATGAAGGAAGGAATGATGAATCTGATTCCATGTTCTCAGAAGGCTAATTTATTATTTTATGATACTATATTATATTAAAGAATACTATACTATACTATACTAGAGAATACAGAAAGGATACTTACAGAAAGCTAAAAAGATAATAATGAAGATAAAAATGAAAACTCGTGACTCTCTCCAGAGTCCCGACACAGCTTGACACTGTTTGGCGAATAAGTCAAAACAATTCACGGCAGAAACCAGTGAAACAATCACCTGTTGGTAAACAATCTCCAAACACATTCTAAAGGAGCAAAACACAGGAGAAGCAAATGAGATAATTATTGTTTTCCTTTTTCTCTGAGGCTTCTCAGCTTCCCAGGAGAAAAATCCTGGGCAAAGGGATTTTTCAGAAAATATTAATGTGACACTGCTTCTTCTAGCAGGATCCATCTTTATTACACACACTTCAGTATTTATATGTTTCTACTATGGGAAAGTTTAGGGAAAGTTTTGGGAAAGTGCAGAAGGAAAGACAAAACAGCCCCACCACCAAGCAGCCCGAGCAGATGTTTCTGCCCTTATCAGTCATTCACTCAATCATGCCACCTCCCAGCATTCTGTGTGGTAAAGGAAAACATTCACATGTGGTGTTTATGGCTGGAGTCAATCCTTTGGTATGCACCTTTCCCAAGAGAACAGAGAGCCTTTTTCAAAGCTGTGGTAAACATGACAGGCTGATGCTTTTACATAGAGGTCTTGTCAAGGTCGGGACAGCTGCAGCAGGCTGCTGCTTCTATGCTTAAACATCTAAGAAAGCAGTATTTCTCTCAGATTTGCTGTAGCATATGTGCAGGGGCATGCATGCAGACAGCAACAGTCAGTGCAAGCAAGGTACCTGTGATAAATTCCTCTCAGACGTCAGTGAAATACTCACTTTGGATGCTTTTGCATCTCCCGATGGGTGAAGGATCGGGCCTAGAGGAGCGAGGTATCAGCCCAGGATACTTTGTCTTTCGGCAATCCTCCAGGTATAGCAAACCTGAGGGTTTGCTGGCTCTGAGAGGTGTCCTCCTCAGAAGGAGGTTGCTGGATGCAGTGCACTGCAGTCCAGGAGGGTTCAAAGGGAAATTTTGGACCACTGTTTACAGGGTCGCAAGAGAGTGGGCTTTGGTCATAATAATGTTTCATTCTGGCCACAGTTTGGGTGAGCACTTTGAAGGTATGAGAACAGGAACATTATGCCATTCAGGCAAGAGGAATATTTTCTGAGGCTGGTCATAGGAAAACACCAGCTTGTTAGCAATTCCTGGGAGCAGACACTGTTTCTGCTTCTGATAAGCTCGGAAGGAGCTGAGCCCATGTGCTGTTTTCAAGGTCAAGGCCTAACAAGCATTTGTCAGATCACACTGCAGCCTGGAAAGGAGCAGGGGGGAGTGTGCCACCACAATTGGTGACAGCCAACACGGTTTCACTAAGGACAAGTTAAGACTGACAAGTTTGGTGGCCTTCATTGATGAGGTGACAACATTAGTGTATAAGGTAAGAAAAACTGACATCACCTACCTGGACTTGTACAAAACATTTGACACTGAACCTCATGTCATTGTCTGTAAACTGGAGGAGCATGGATTTGATGGTGTCATTGAGACTGGCCAAATGCCAGGCACCCACGACAGCCGCTCACCCTCCCCTGCTGCAGCTGGGCAGAGGAGAGAAAAGAAAAAATTAATGAAGGGTTCATGAGTTAAGGACTGGGAGAAAACACTCCAAGAGCAAAACAGATTCAACTTAGAGGTACAAAGTGAGTTTATGACTAAGAAAATCAGAGGAGGATAATGAGAAGTAAAATAAGCCCTTAAAAAACACCTTTTCTTCCCCCAAACCCCTCCCCCTTTGTCACCAACAGTGCAGGGAGACAGGGCATGGGGGTTTTGGGCAGTTTGTCATCTGAGGTTTTCTTCCACTACTCAGGGAGAGGAGTCCTTCCCCTGTGAGACTGTGGGGTCCCTCCCCATACCTCTCCGCAAACCTCTCCTATGTGGTTCCAATCTCAAGAGTAGCAGTCATCCCAAAACTGCTGCAATGTAAGTCCTCCCATGGGCAAACAGTTCTCCCAAAACTCCTGTGGAGTGGATCACTCTTCCAGGAATGCAGTCCTCCAAGGACAGGCTGCTCCAGCCTGGAAGCAGGGGCTCCCTCTCTCCACTGGCTCTCCTACTGGATCACAGCCTCCTTCAGGCATCCACCCACTCCAGCATGAGCACGTCCCCCACAGGCTGTGGGTGGATCTCTGCATCCCCTGTGGATCCCCATGGGCTGCAGGGGCACAGCTGCTTCACCATGGTCATCAATCACCATGGCCTGCAGAGGAATCTCAGCTCCGGTGCCTGGAGCACCTCCTCCCCTCCGTCTTCATTGACCTGGGTGTCTTTATGTTGTTTCCCTCACATGTTCTCACCTCCTCCTCTTCTCTGGCTGGAATTAAAACTGCGCCCCCCTTTGTTTTGATTTTCTTCTTGATTATCGCAGAGGTGTTACCATCATCTGTAATTGGCCCAGCTTTGGCCAGAGGCGTGTCCATCTTCAGACCCATCAGGGATTGGCTCTGTCAGACATGGTGGAAGCTTCTAGCAGCTTCGCACAGAAGCCACCTCTGTGGCCCCCCGCTACCAAAAACCAGGCTGTGCAAAAGCAACACAGATGGATGGACTGCACAGTGCGTAAGGAATTGGCTGGTTGGCTGTGCTCAAAGGGTTGTGGTAAATGGCTCCAGGCTGGTGCCAAGTGGCATTCCTCAGGGGTTTGTGTGGAGACCAGTGCTGTGTAACATCTTTGTCGGCAGTATGGACAGTACAATGAATTCACCTGGAAGCAAGTTTGTTGATGACACCAAGCTGCGTAGTGCAGTTGACATGCTGGAGGGAAGGGATGCTGTCCAGAGGGACCTTGACAGGCCTGAAACGTGGGCCCATGCAAACCTCATGAAGTTCCAACAATACCAAGTGCAAGGTCATCCACTTGGGTGAGGGCAATCTCATGCACAAATACAGGTTGGGCAAAGAATGGATTGAGAGAATGGACTGCTTTCCAGAGCATGGGGAATATTTCTCTGCCCTGGGGTGTCCTGACCCCCAGGGGAGCACTGACTTTTACCCTCATTCATGGAGAAAGTTTCCTAGACTTCAAGATAGACTAGAACCCACAAAAGTGTGAAATAGATTATAGAGAGTAGTGTAGGTGTATCACTTGGTGAGAAATTTAGGTTTTGGGATTTTTAGTATGTTATGGATGGGAGCAAGATGGAGGGCACAGGGTGTCATCCTGAGTTTCTTCTTCATGCTTTTTCTTCCTTCTTCCTCTTGGGTTTGGGTGGCATTTTTAATTGGGCAGAAATGTCCGGATTGCGGGCTTTTTGGGATCAGTTATTGAGTTAAAAGGGAAAATAATCTAGGTCTCAGTTCTTAATTGGATAGTTAAGTCTTAAAAGAGCTTGTAACAAGGGACTGTTTGCCATTTTGTGCCTTCTAATGAAAAGCTGCCGAACTCATGGTTGTGAGACTGTTTTACTGATAAGAAATAATAAACACCTGAGTCCGAACATGAACTACCATCCCAAGTGCCTTCAATCCAGACCCAGAGAAACCGATAGAGAGCCTCTCTGAGGAACAGGACTTGGACTTGTCGGGAGATACAAAGCTCAACATGAGACAGCAATGTGCACTCACAGCCCAGAAAACTAGCTGGGACCCCCAAAACTCCACTTCTATGGATTCTACCTGGAGTACTGCATTCAGCTCTCAGGTACCCAACATAAGCATATGGTCTTGTGGAGCAAGGCCAGAGGAGGGCCATGTAAATGATCAGAGGGCTGAAGCACCTTTCCTATGAAGACCAGGCTGAGGGATTTGGGGTTACTCAGCTATGAGGAGACCTTATTGCAGCCTTCCAGTACCTAAAAGGGAACTACAAGAGAGCTGGAGAGGAACTTTTTACAAGGATGTGAAGTGATAGGATATGGAAGGGGGAAATGGCTTCAAACTGAAAGAGGGTGTATTTAGATTAGATTTTGGGAAGAAATCCTTTGCTGTGGACCAGATTGCCCTTAGAAGTTATGGATACCCCATCCCTAGAATTGTTCAAAGCCAGGCTGGATGGGGCATTGAGCAACCTGGTCTAGTGAAAGGTATCCCTGCTCATGGCAGGGAGGTTGGAACTATATGAATGTTAAGGTCCTTTGGTCCTTTCCAACCAAAGCCATTATACTAGATGAATAATTACATAGATGTAGGTAGATTAGGTAGCTCCACCCAACCCTCTGTGAAAGATTGATAGGAAAATGTTGTTGTAGGTAGGTGTGCAAGTTTTATACTGCTGTGGTATACCAGTTTAAATGCATACCTTGGATTATACAAACCACATTTTTCTTGCACATTTTGGGGAGCTGAAAATAAAGCTTTCTAATGATCAGTGATACTGTCAGCTATGGTAATCATCTTGTTCTGGTGAGCAGTCTTGAATGCAGTAATGTTAAAACACAGCCATTAGCAAGTCTCTGTGATAAAAGCTTTTGTACAAAGCTTGATGCATCCACAGGCTAATAACCTATAAATTGGCAGGGATTTAGAAAGGAGAAGTATTTTTACAGGTGACCAAGCATCCCAGGTAATAGTAGAAAGCATTCAGGTGAAAATAAGTAACATAAAGGCAAAGGCTTTTCAATGGTGGCTGAGGTTAAGTTAGGGATGTGAATCTCTGTGTTCTGGGGAAAAGCTGTCTTAAACTGATTGGAGGAGAGGAGAAACTGTGTAGTTGAGCATCCTGTAGCAGCCAGGCATGGACTTTATTGAGCATTTCTCTAAAGTGAATGCATATCTGGACTTGATTCCCATGCAGATCAAGGCAGGCTACTTCTCTGCTGCATGCCAAATGGTTTCTGTGTCCCTGTGTGGAACCTCCTAACAGCATGCATATCTGTGTTTTATTGCATTCAACATTTTCTAGTCCAATTATAGTTTCATTGCTTCCCAAATAAGTCTGGCTCTGCTACTCATTCTGATTCACCACTGTAAACTTAATTATTTGATGTTCTCAGTAAACAGACACTCCGGGAGACAAGTGGTGATTGTTTTAAAAGAAATTGCTGCAGGATTTCAACCTATCAACATTGTTTCTATGGAATACGATTGTGTCATCCTTCATCCCAATTTCATACCTAAAGTTACTTAAAAAATTACAAGCAATCCCTCTATACCCAAAATTCATACTCGTAACTGCTGCAAGTTTTAAATATCCAGCATGCAGATTCAAAATTTTCTAGTGTGAAACAGTTTGTGTGTATTCTTTATCACGAGGCAGACTGTTTGTTGGACATATTTATCACAGTAGCATCTTTTACAGCAATGTGACCCACGTATTATTTGATGGCTAATGTAAAGGTAACTATTTTGTTTAATTTATAGTCTTAGAATCTTTGAGCATGCCACTAAGGGCCATCCGTATGCTTATAAATGTGAAAAGGCAAGACAGGCAGTTTGCCATGTTTACAAATTCTCTGGCTACCACAATGTGCCAAGGATCTGCAAAAGAGTTAAAGAAGCGTTGTTGTGCTTTTTACTTCTGTGGAACATCTTCTATTTGTGATAAATGTTGGCAGGTTTCCATGGTTAGGGAGCTGTTCACGACCACTGTCTAGCCCGGAGCTAATTCTATGGATGTTACCATGGGCACTGATGGAAGAAAATTCATATTGAATGAAAGAGAATCATGGAAAAAAGGCAGGAGGCAGAAAAGGAGTGACAGTTACAATTGTGTTAGAGGTTAGGAAGGTCTTGTAACTGTGGAAGAGCTGTGAAGCTGTGTTGGCATCATATAGTACAGAAATATTCAATGTATGTATGCTGTGGCTATGGAATGTACAAGGAAATAATGCTTCCAGCCCAAGAGCAAGACTATGGCTGTTGTCCTAATCACCTAGGAGCTGTGACACTTAAGCTCACAGTGCTAGAATTAAAAAAAACAACCTTTTTGTTCTCTGTAGGCGATACAGAGGGAGTGTGTGTCCCTAATTCTCTCCTTTAGGAATATGCTGCCCGTATCACATTTAAGTGAGGCATGGAGCCTGTCATCTTGGAAGCATTACAACATCCAGGCAGCTTCACTGATGTGAGCAGCTGTCTTGGCTGAGATACAGACAGCATATTTCAGAAATAAGATTAAAAAAAAAGACAAACCACTCCCTCCCGCTGAAGCCCTCTCCCCCCACAAACCAACCCAACAAAACCCAACGCCACACACACAAAAAGTCCGCATTCTTGCGCATTCCTTTGATCCTGATTCTGCTGTGCATTTTTGATTCTCCAATAAAATTTAAATCACACAGAGTTCTCCTGGTATTTAGAGTACAAGGCATTGGATCCTTATGGCATTGGACCTTGGCAATTCCCTTGGGCACCAGCAGTTCTCCTGGGATTGGGTGTTATTGAGAGGATTAAGGCCACTGAATAGGATTTCTGATGTGCTCATTTTCAAGGGTAAAAATTCACATCAGCAAGTTTTAGTTCCAAACTGTCCCTGTCTTTCACAGCCAGCATCTCTTGTCCTTTCAGCTTTTCCACTGCTCTCATCCTTGTTTCCTGACTCAAAATCAGTTTGCTGTTTTTTGAGGTGTCAGGAGTGAGAGCTACTGTTAATTCTTCCTTCTTGAGCACCTGTGAGTTGAGTTACTGTGAAGAACATGAGATATCCAGTAAAGAATGCTGGAAGCACCTGCCAGCGTGGGTGGTGTACATGAGGAAAAGCTGGGATGAGATCCAGAGATCTCATCCCAGAGGAGTTTGAAAATTATGTTCTGTGGGGGAGAGGTGGCAGATGGCCATCCTTCACCCTCATGCATTTTCACTCTTCAACCACCTTCCTTTTGTTCACAATGAAGAAACCTGAGTGGTGTCCTGACTCCCATTTTCCTTCTGAACACCTTATAAACCTTGTTGTGTGAACTAAGTGGGCCTTGTTTGTTATGAGTTCTTGGGCAATTGATTCTGTCTCCTGCCTTTTCACAAGTGGCAGTTGACCTACTGCCAAAGGCCTGATGAAAGACTGGGGGTGGGGGGGGAATTAATTAAATTATTTGCAATGGTCTGAAAAGTAACATTGAGGGACTAAAAGCTGAAGTTTTCCAAGATCTTTCTGGATATGGCAAAATTATTTCCCCAGCTTTTCAGCGCATCTTCCCTACAAAAGGAATCATGTCTGCTTTAATAACTATTGCTTTAATTTGAAAGTTTAAGGTTTTAATATGAAATCTCAATAACTTTCGCACCCTTCAGTGTAGCATCTTTTTGTTTATTTCTTTTTTCTCTTGATAAGAGGTATTTTTGACATGCTGCCCCTCTTATTGAAGTTTCCAATAGTAGGAGCTAGTCAGTATGGACAAGTGCAATGTTTTCCTGATGAAATCAAGTCACAACTTTTTCTCTAATTTATTTTGAGAAAGAGAAAGAGGAGAAAAGATTGTTTTTCTAGTTGGAAACTTTATAGTGGCATCTTAATTGGCCAAAGGAAATCAAAATAACATTTGTGTTTACTTTTCTTGTCTAAGTTTTCTTAAGAAATAAAATCTGAAGTATCATTCTGTCTGCACATTGGGGCGACGAATGCATTTTCTGCTACATTTCAGTCTAAGGGAAACTGTGGAAAGTGAACAATTTTGCCTTGAGAGGTATGAAGTGCCACTGTAGCAAGTCTCAGAGCTGTAATATGGGGTAGTTATTCTCAAGGTTGTTTTCAGGAGAACTGCAGACTTCTCATGTTAAGTGTTTTTCTTTGGTTTGCTGATTTTACTTCACTTTTTCTTGCTTTACTGCCTCTTGTTTTTCCTGTCATATATGCTCATTGTCCTCTGTATAAAAATGAGTCTTGAGATCAAGCTGCAGTTCTCAAGTCCCAAAAATATGTGGAAGGAGAAAAGAGCCCAGATGTGTGTCTGAGTGCACGTGCAAGAAGTGAGAAAGTGACATTGTTACGATTTCTTTTCAGACGAAGACACTTATATCTGCAGATCAGTAAGAACTGGGGCACTAAATATTTCCCTCCATGTTGGAAAACCGGTCAATGAAGTCCAGTGCCCTGCATAGGCAAATATACACCAGTTATTGGTTGATCTGTGATGTGGGGGGCAATTCCAGCCTCTTGGGTCCTAGGCTATGGAACACTGGAAACCCTCTGTGATGCTTCTGTTCTGCCCCATCACCTTTAGCACTTCACCCCATCTCCACATTTAGGTTGGAGCTTAGTCCTGGCGATTTGCAACTTGCAGTGGGAAGCAATAACTGCAAACATGTAATATGCTCTGAATTTTATCTGTTTTCAAAAGAAATAGGCTGCTGGGGTGTGGGCCGCTCTATCCTTCCAGCTCCCACAAGGGAACTTCCCCCTCTGCTCAGGTGAGACTCTGCAACTCACAATGGATGGAAGAACTTG
>VYZP01018817.1:28247-58024 GCA_013400635.1 Hypocryptadius cinnamomeus | reverse complement strand
GGTGTCAAGAGTTGCCTAGATATGCTGATAATGAGCCATACTTTTGAGGAGTCATAATCAATCATTCTTCATTTAGAAAGTCAGATCCATCAGCCTGTCATCAAAATGTCATAACCCATTGATCTCACATTGCAATCAAGGAATCTTGACTCTTATTAATGGCATTCAGTTAAGCCAGGAACACCAGCAATCATTTTATCTTTTATGATAATTTTATCATTTTAGTGGTATCATTTAAAACACTGAAGTTAGTGACTTAATCCATTCATCCTTTTCTTAATCCCCATTACTACCAACTCCAACATAGCTGTTCTAAAACTTCAAATCATTTTAGATCCAATATGATCTGCGTATGGAAATAAATAAGAAAAAACACCTGTGAGTCAGAAAGACCTGAGCAGATTGGATTCCCTTCTGGGGGTCATTCTACCTCTGCTCTCATAGTTGGTGATGTCAACACAATCTTTTAAAGAAGTTACTTCCTGTTATCTCAGTGCTGCCCATCTGTTATTCCTGTATCTCCCGATGACATGTCACCAGTGGTAGTGACAATTTCTTATCCACTGCTGTCAGAAAAAGAATAGCTTAGGAGCTTGGAAACAAATTTCAAACTAAAAGTTGCTTTGAAGTTTGATCTGCTATTCAGTGAAGCACAGTGTAGAAGAAATAGTAAACATGTCAAGATAAAGGAAGGAAAAAAGGGAGTGAGAACAGTGGAGCAGGATAGAGATGAGCTGCATTTGCATACATTTCCAATGTGCCTTTCAGGCACAGATACTTAAGAGATGCATAGCCCTGTTGCCATGTGGGATTTTAATCTGTGGTTTAGGAGCAGGGAACATACATTGTCTGGTTGAAGTAATTGTTGAAGACAGAGACTAATCTTTTTATTAGTGAGAAGTTTTCTGCGATACAGGATTTTACAGCAATACTCTTCCAATACGTGGGGATAGTCAGGACTCTTAATGCTAAAAGGATTTGTTCCCATTTTCACTTTAAATTTTACAAATCTAAAATTACTATATGATTCAGAGGAAAAAATGGTAACAGCAGAACACTATAAACCACGTGATTATTTTCAAACACATTACTTTCAATAAAATCAAACAACCCCATGGAAAGTTTCATGTTTGATAAACAGTTATTTCCTAGTAGGAAAGTATCCAAATGAGAATTTTTACCTGGTCTAATAATTGCAAATTAACTGGGATCAGGTTTGCAAAGTCCTAGGAGCCCACTCTTGGCAGCCAGCTCCCTGCAAGGCTCTTCCTCACAGCAACAAGTTTGTGGAATCAAGCTCTTTGTTTGGATCAGTGCTCATCCCTTCAGGCAGAGCTAATTGGCTAATTCAATCACACTGGCTATTTAATTAATAAGGAAGCCCAAAATTCCACATGAGATGAAAGGATGAAGAGCCCAGGAATGACCCTTGATAATAATAAAAGATAATTACAACCAAGAATTGCATTATTCAGACTTTGTTATTGACATGATAAGCACTGCCATATGCCACGCAAGCTGTGATATGCACCCTACTGCTCAGAGGTGCAGCAAAGCTCTGAGGTGTCACTGCTCACTGCATTTCCATGAAAATGTGCCTTCAGGTGAGGAACTGAACACTGTGAAACCAGAAAAAACAAAACTTCCCAGCAGTGATGAGGGGAAAGCAGCCGGGCCACTTGGCTACCTGTGTTCAGGTAGAGCAGTAGCACTTGTAAGATTCATTTTTCTGTTTAGAAAAACCAGGGATCTGAAATACCCGATGTATCTTGAGGGCATCAGGGTGCTGCATGGGGAAAAAAACCCTAATCTGTTGTATTATTTGTATTATTATGTTTATTAGGAAAACTAGCTCTCTATAGAAAAATGACAGGTGTTTTTGCAGGACCTACTGGGAAAGGGATGGGGGAATTACACTGAAGAGCAGATTCCCAAAATATACAACAGAAGTTTCTGCCAGAATGAAAAATTTCCACAGAAATTAAGTCCTATTTTCTTTACACAATGCAAAGAAGTGTCTACTGATCCCAGTAAAGCAAAATGTATTGGGTGCCTGAAAGACACTGGGCAGAAAGGAAAATAACAAGACTACATTACCTGCAGCACCACTTTTCTCTCAAATCATTATTTTGTGTGCTAGATCCTAAAGACAACCAAGTTCTTGGGAAGTAGAATTAGAAAATGTAGCTAAGACATGGGCTTGTTTTCTGGCTCCACCTTTCAATTCTTGTGGACCTGGGGCACACAGAATGTTGCAGTGGGTCCTGTTCTGTCTCCTGTGATTTATCTCTTCAGTGCATTTCTAACATAGAGACCACGTCCTCATCTATAGTATAAAAAGTCATATATAGTATAAAAAGTCTCCAATATGACTAGCCTTTTTCAATTAAAATTAAAAGTTTTATAAAATCTTCCCCTATTCTTAAAGAGTTCCAGAGTTTTACTGCTCATTAAAAGTCTGTATCTGAGAAGCAAAACGTGTTTGATTTGTAATGAATGTAACCCTTCAGTGAGATCACAGCTGTAATGTTACAGAATCAGTCATGTAAAGAACAGTCACTGGAAGAAAACCTGCCTTCTTTTTTTTTTCTCTTTAACCTCAATAGAGCAGTTCTTTTGTTAATTACAGTTACTGCACACTGTGATATTGAAGTGCTCTGTTCTCAAACATATTCTTATTTATTTTAGTCCTTTTTTTCCCAGGTAATGAAATGTCAGAACCCTACTTTTTCTGGTTTTGTAGTATGTTGATCAAAGTGACCTTTGCTTTGCAGCAGACACAAATCAATATAGCGCTCTGCGGTATTTGACAGATAAAGGTGCAACATATAATAAATGGCAATCACTGACGAGGAGAGCAAGAAAATACCTGCCAACTTCAGTTCATACCGGCAATTTTCAGACAATGCCACATGTTATGTTCAAAGTAAAATTCATTCGTCCATCTAATAACAGAGGTGGGGGATATTAAAGGACTCAGTTTTGTTAAAGAAATGTTTCAACTCACAGTAATAATTCAGAGTCCAGTCCAGGTCTGTAGTGGTTGGTTGCAAGTAAAGTTATTACATTTTGAAGACAGGTTAGAAGAGCAATTTTCTTTGCCATAAAGGAAAGGACACACACACACAGAGCTTTTGCCCAAGAAATGAAATAGTAATTATATACACCCATACAAACACAGTCTCTTATTCTTTCTCACACAAACACAGACACACACACACACACACATTGTCTTAATATCGTAAAGCAGCTCTCCAGTGCAGTGTTTCACAGCTGAGTATTTGACTTTCTCATATTCTTTGTAACCTGCTGATAATTTATACACAAATGGAACCAATTTCTATTTAAATGCTTAATTACAAGTAGTGTCAGTAAAGTATCTGCCAGAGATGTGAAGTCAAGAAATCATCTGTATTTCCTTCTTCTCACAGGAAACTATTTTTATATTGTAACTGAAAGGCCTTTTTATTTATCTGTTGTTCATAATATATGTAACTTTACAACTTGCATTTAATATTTATTTTCACAAGTGCTTTGCATGATGCTGTTGATACACTTAAGGGAGAAAAAGGCCAATTCACAACATACTTGTGGCTGTTCAGAGCCATTTGATGTGGTTCAGTGAAGACACAGCTAATTTATGAAGCACAAGTGTCGATCGTGTCCATGCAAGTGCAGTGTGTTTCTGCCAGTGCATCACACCTTACCTGTGCAAAACCTAAGATTGAGATGCTGTGCTAACTTTTGATTAATATTGTCAGGATGTGACCATTTATTAGTACCAATGGTCAAATTGAGTGTTGAAGCTTACAGCTGAGGCTGAACTGCAAAGCCAGCTGATGTTCCAAAAGCAGAGCAGCCCACAGGAAGGGGATTGCAGACACAGGGACACTTCAGGGGGTGACCAGAACACAGCATCTTGTACCCATGCAACATGGGCAGGCCAGTTCCAGGGAATAAGTAAAGCAGCCCAAAACATTGCAGGAATCTTTTTGATCTGCTCCAGATTATTTTCAATTTAGTGAACCTTTCATCACTTATCCTGGTCTTTTTAAATAGAAATATTATAACAATTACTTATATTCTTCTGTAATAAAAATGAGAATTTCCCTCTTTTTGGTTACTACTGTGCCATTTTTTTTTACTATTTTCTCACCCTTTATTTATGAAAATTGAGTTTATCTTTGCTCTTTTTCTTTTTGACAAGATATTGAACAGGAAGCAGATGTTTTTTGTCATTTGTCTGCAATAATGCCAGACCTTTTCCTAAGCTGCTGAATGCATGATTAACTTTAAACTGATCCTGCTTCTGAGTATCATTTTTCCTATATCCTGTTGTGTTAAACTGTACCCATCATTACCTGCATCTTGTACCCCAGTTCATGTTAATCCATTCTGAATTTCTCACATTCTCAAACTTGTGCAAAACAGATATTTCTATTATCATTATACATTTTGTCACAAAATATATTTACTGAAATCAGTCACTTAGTGCTGGTCTGTAAGGAACTATTCATAGCTGACCTTTCCAGCCTGGAAAATGTAGTTATATAGTGCAGCAAAACTTTTTCCTCATAGAATATCCTTGTTATTTCAAATGATGATTCCATACTAAGTTATCACAGTCTGGTATGTTGTCAGGTAATTGACAGCAGTCTATGAAAAGACCACATTCATTCCCCCCAAAGTTGCATGCAGTTGTTCTGCTGCTGTAAAGTGTGGTTTAGTAAGGAGAGAGTCTCTAAACATCATAACTTTGCTGAGGGGGTTGTTACCCCAACTAGCAAATGCTCAACTGTGAGCAACAGATTTATTACCTGACATAATTAATGGCCTAGATAGTGACATTTCCCATATTATAGACAATCATGAATTATGAGCCCAGCTGCTAGCCTTCTCATTCACTGAAATCGGTTGATAAATATGTTTATTCGAGGTCAGCTTGGCCTCATCCATTAGAAATATTGTTTTTCTAAACATTACATTGATTTAATTTAACTCTAATCAATTTAAAATGGTTCTGACAATTAACAAAAGCTTCAAATATGACCTTAAAGTAATAGGATTCATTAGCTATGTTTAGGATTAAACTTATCCTAATAGGGCTATTTTTCTTCTGAGGGCATGTAGTAGGCCGACTGGTGGTCAGTCAAAATGAAATCAATTATTATAAATTATACAGTTTGGGTTGATTATGTCATGCCTGCTAATTTGTATAAATAAGGACCTCAAACAATAGAAGCCATTTATTAATAACTATCTGTGTCCCAACCTGTATCACGCTTTATGCTACAGCTGCAGGATCATCTGTTACCCATGAAGTATTATATTCTCTACTGCTAGGCATATATGCTAATTAAACCCATAATTAATTGTAACAGTTATAGTTAAAGTCAAAATGCTGACAGCCTTTTTGGCCTATTATTCATGGTAATCAACTGATTCAAAAGGCAACGTAATCAACGATTCCTGCACTAGCCAGGGGATCATGACACAATGGCAGCACCAGTGACAGCTGGCACCCACGGGTCTTCAGCTACAATAGAAATATAAACCTCTAGAGCTGAAATGCCTCGCTATGAACAGTGTCCATTGTTTTTCTGAGGGAAAATAGGAGTGTAAGTCATATTCAAGAATTGCCTCCCCAGTGCAGTGGTGAACAGAAGGGCACCAGTGCCCCAGAGAGCCCACCCAGCCTTCCTGGAGCACCAGCAGCACTCAGGGCTTGGCACCATCCCTCAGGGTCCTCTGGTTGTACCCCTCACCAAACCCTTCCCCTGCAGGGATGGCTTAGATTAGGGGTGGTAATTCTGGACAGTGTTTTGGAATATAAAGAAGAGATTTTACTGGCCCTGTTCTCATTGAACTTGTGCCTGCTGGACAGTGGGCAGTGCCCAAAAGGTGTGTGCTGCCCCTGGATGTGTTACCTGCAGACAGAACGTTCTCTCAGCCTGAGAAGGGAACATCTCCTTTCCCACTTACACCTGTCTGTGTAGCAGCCTTTGAACCTGTGGGAAATGCCTTTGCCTTTGTTCCCAGGCACAGTGGTGAATTCCAGCAGCCCTGAGAGGACAGGATGGAGAGAGGACAAGGGGAAAGTCTGCCAGCAGAGATCCACAAACACTCTTCTAAGACTTGCTCTGGAGCAAGTGTTCTGTGTGGGCACAAGTTGGGGTGCCTCCAGAGTGACCTGAGCTCTTCAGGAGGCCACCAAGGGCAGAAGAGGGAGTAAAGGCCAAATTAGTGGCCACTTTCAGCAGTGACACTTTGCAGCCCAGATGAGGTGCAGTGCCAGATGGGCCACCTGAACCTGTTGCACCCACAAGGTACCTGTCTCTGGTAGGTAGGTCTTGTCTCACTTTCCTCCTCAATTTAATTTTTAGTCTGGTAATCTACCCCTGCATGGGGCCTCAGATCACAATCTCTTCCTGAGCTGTTCCTTCCATGGTCAGGCCTGCTCATGGCCCATAGCACTGCCAGGCCAGCAAGTTTATACATACACATCTTGAGATGTGCTGCTGCTTAAACAAGGTTAGCCAGAGCCTCATTACTAAGATTTACACTGTCACTTACAGAGATGCCCATCCAATCCTATAACACATAAATTTATGGGCATCACAGCGAATTTTTTATTGTTAGAGCTCATATACAATGTGTGCCCTTAGTGACACATTTTTAAATAAAATATATTGTACTAGTGATTTCTAATGCTTAAAATAAAATAAAATAATAATCAACTTTTAGCTACAGTTTCCCCCTGGTTATTGAGCTGAACTTAATGACTGGCTGAAAAGTATTTGTCAACACAACAGCTGGAGAGCAACACTTTCTTGTGGCTTTATGTCACAGCATATGCCAGCCACTCAGAACATGTGATAATTCAACTGGAGCTGGTACTACAATAGCAGATGGGTTGAAGCATTGTTATTCTCACTCTAGCTCCCAGCCCTTGAGGGATCACTAAATAAAATCAAAGCAGATGGACCATTACAAGCTCATTTGTGTTCACTACAAGCACCTCAACCTCCAGTTGTGATATACTGCACTTTTGTATAAAATGACATGTATGGTAACATGGCCTAATGAAAATAGCATCAGACTTGGCAAGTGAGGAATGAGACTGGGAAATATGCACAGATCTATTTATCACTGAGTTCTTACCTTGCAGAAAGGGTTCATTCCTGTCCCTCTCTCCCTGCTGCCCCCCCTGTCCCATGTCTATCATAGTATTTTTCTCCATGTTTATAATTTAATTTCCTCACACTTGTCACAAGAACTATGAGGTGGCTGTTGGTTCTGGCTCTAGGAGCCAAGCAGGGCTCCCACCCCATGCAAAGACAAGACAAGTGCTACTAACCAGCACTGTAAAACTCATTCCTACACACCCTTGATGAATGTGCTAATGCAGGTGGCCCACAGGGGTCAAGGCTTTAGCACCTACTGGCACCAATCCCTGCAGGGACCAGGACACCATGTCCATTTCTCAGCCTGCTCTTGCCATGAGGTGTTCCACAACTCTGCACTTTTGAGCTTATGGAGACTTGGTGCACAGAATCAACTGCTCCACTAAATTCCAGCACTTTTCTCTGTGAGGACTCATTCAAACTCCCATGGTATGGAAGGCACCTGCTTCCCAAGGATAAAACACACTAAAATTGTCAGTTTCCAGAAGAGGATCCTTTGGGGTCTGCTGACAAAGTCAGAGTTTGAACTGAAAAATTCTTCTTGCTATCCTCAGCAGCCCAAAATAAAATCAAAGGCACTTCCAGTGCCTGCTTAAAAAAATATCTTCCGAGCACCTTGTACAGCAATGCACCAACAATGTCACCTGAAGGCTCTGTCCTACAGTTCCCACCCTGACCATCCTGCTCCAGGGAGCTCCAGCAAGATGAAATATGGCAGTAAAGGTCTTGCTTCCCTTTATAACAATTGTGCTTCTCACCCACACAGACACAAACACACACACAACATATATGTGTGCAGTTAGTGACAATTCCCAAACTGAACTCCTCTCAAATGTGAGCTCTTGATATCTGTATGTATTTTTTTTAATCTTTTTTTTTTCTGCCAGGTTTTAAACAGCTTCTGCCCTACTGCAGACACAGCTGCATTCAGTGCTAAATAGAATATACTGTGAACTTATTCAAGGCTTTGAGAGTTCTGGTTTTTCCTGTATAAACAGGAGAAATGGGAGTAGACAGTGTTTGGGGAGAGTTAAATGTCTGCATCAAAGACCCATATAAGACTATCAAACTTTAGCAAAAGCTCTGTAGGTCACCTGACTGCCATAGGTTTCCTCATCCAGCTGCTGCTGGGCTTTAAAGAGCCAGAGAGATGCAGCAGTGGAAAGCCAAAGAAATCATTTCATTTGGGTTGATAAATACAGTTGAACTTCAGTGAGTGCAGCATGCAGTCGAAAGACTTGTCCAGCTTTTTCTGTGAAACAGCCTCTTCCTGAATGTCTGAATTGTATAAAATGATGAATGGCGCAGATAATATTTCTCACCTGACCCAGAAAGTTCAGGGCAGCTGGGCAGTGCAAGGACAGTGGCTCTGGGGAGCACACTGCGTGCAGCTCGTCCCACATCCTGCTTTGTTTGTTCTTCCTGAGCACTTTCTGCTCAGTGCAGTGACTCATCCTAAACTGAATTGGTGAAACTCTGTCAGAGGTATGTGCAGGTCAGGTCAGGCATCAGCACTGCCCCTTATCTGCTGGCCAGCTTTCCTATCAGCCAAAGTAATTTGCTAAGATAATTCTGCTTCCTGTCATCTATTACAATAAATCAACCACTGTAGCTTCATTGAATTCTCTGCCAACTGCTGCCCTTGAAATTCTCAAACTGTGTGGGGGGCTGGGAGGGAAACCTGTGCTCTTCTAAATATAAGAAAGTTTTAGATGAACAACTTGGAATCCTGGGCAATGCTGTGTCTCCTCAGCCCCACATCAATGGTGTGCCAGAGCCAGCTCAGGCTGAGGCAAACCCCAATGCATCAATCCTTCCTTTGAAAACAAGTTTTTGGAATGATGTGATCTCAGGTGGTAAAGCACATGTGAGTAAGCACAAACAAGTGACACAGAGAGATAGAGAACATGAGCACATGCTCAGGAAAGAGCCAGACAAAAATGACAAGGATTTCACTGTGGTGGCTGTTGAAGAAAGAAATAAAGGTGTTTCAATGAAATAGTAATTCTCTGACAATTAATTTTGAAGAGGAAAAAAATATTGAGGATGGGTGCAATGAAGCATCCCCAAGTATGCATAATACAGGAACAAGATTTCAGGGGGGAAACTGCATTCTGCTTTTCCTTATAGCAATATCAAATACTGAGAGTAGCAGTGATATTACAATTCACAGCCATATTTAAAATTGGAAGATCCACTAGTCTATACCCTACTCATATAGTTTTGTTTAGATTAGATATTTAATGACAATTTGTTGGGGGCTTTTTTAAAGGGACCTCTATCCCTTAGGAAATTTCAGCATTTTCTTTTGAACTACCAAGATCAACACTGGTTTTGTAGCAGCGCTGCTGGGATAAACTCAGCCTGTACCAGTTAGGCTGCTGAAGGGAGCCAACTCCTTCCTCAGCAACATGGCTGGGTTCATTCAGTCAATCACTTGGCAGAAGCCTGTTTAAGCATAATTGCATATCCCCTCCCTGTCTTTAAATATTCAGAGGAAAAGTCACAGAAGAACTGGTAATGTAACAATAATAATGGGGCTGAAGAACAGTATTATAATGTGAACTCATCTATCCCTTGGTTTCATTTACATGTTTAACAGCTGCTTGTTTCTCCATTATAGAAAGATCATTACCTGACTTGTAAGAAGAGAGGGGGAGTCTGTTCACCTTTGGGCAACTAGCTCTGCATTTATTAATAGTTGTTGCCCATCTCATTATACATTTAATTGCTGCATTATAATTTATTTATTCATTGATTTATTGTAATAGATGAGTAGAAACAAAATTACCTTTGCAAATTACCTTGATAGGTGGCAAGTTTGCATGGTTAAAAATACCTCAACATGCAGTGTGGAATGTGAGATGTTACCCAGTGAATAAACATCTTCACACATAAGCACTAGCAGAGTCAAACTGGTCTCATTACAAAGTGAAGGTAAATGCAGCCAACTTACATACTGTTTAAAAAAATATATAATTGTAACTTCTATACAATTATCCTTACCTTCCCAGATGTCTCTGCTTCATGGAACAGGAAATCAGCTGAAAAATGAAGGACAAAGAGGATGGAAAGCAAAGACTCATCAAAAATTAGAAAGCTAAAGGTGTAGTAAGTTTGCAGAGCAGGTGGTGAAGCCAGGCGTGCCTTGCTGTCAGCGTGGGTGGGCAGCTCCAGCTGGGGCAGCTCAGCCCCACAGCCCCAGCACAGCACCAGCAACCACATGGGGCCATGGGACTCAGGCACAGCCAGAGACAGAAAATACACACACGGAATTATTTCCATTTTCAATTATTAATACATATAGGGAAGAGTTAAACCCAGAAAAACCTCCAAATTTTTTCATCAATTAATTAAAATTAATGATTTAATAAAAGTGATTGGTAGATAACAATACCCACTATCGAATTTCTGCATACACAGATCGACCAGCTGCAAAACCTGTCAGTTAGGGCCACCAAATGCAGGTTGGTTTTTCGTGGGGCTTTTTTGTCCTTAAAACCTGGAGGCTGCAGCAGCTCCCGGGGCGGTGGGACTCGTGCAGGGCCCGGTTCCTGAGCTGTCTGGGAGCAGGAGGAGCCTGGGAGAGCCTGGGGCGAAGGCAGGGCTGGGGAGGCCGAGCTGCAGCCACAGCAGCGGGCTCGGCTCCCGCGGCTGCACCGCTCCCCATGGAGCGCCTGGCTCTCCTCTGTGGCACTTCATTTCGCATGGAGGTTTTGGTGTGAAAAATTATTACTACATTCGTGTTGTTGATACCGTTTTTCATCAGCTTTCATCAGAGCGCTGCAATTACCCTACGATTTCCTTGGCATTTTGCATCTGCCAGCAGTACCTGCTTCCCTCACTCACGGGCACCACTCGGATCCAGTTTTCCCCGCCGGGCCCACAAGCGGCGCAGTGCGGCTGGCCAGCCTGGCCTGGGGCTGTGGGGCACACTGCCCGCCAGCCCCGGGCAGCTCGGGCTCCAGGACAAAGCCGTGTGGACAGAGGGGACAGAGGGGGACACGGTGGGGACAGAGCGGGACATGGCAGCGTCGCCGCGGGCTCAGGCCGGGCCGGGCGCAGGCGGGGCGGGCACTGCCCCCGTGTGGCCGCAGAGCGGGAGCGGCCCGAGCGCCGGCCCCGCCCAGGCAGAGTCACACACAGCATCCCCTTCCTGCTCGTGGAAAGCCCAGCTTAAACAACAAACCCACCCCCCACAGCAGCTGGTTCCGAAAAAATAGCTTTTGCACCTATTTTTTTTTTTGCAAGTGTTTAAGGATTTTTCAGTAAGATAAATACTTTAAAATTACCTAAATCGACATAATTCCTTATGTATATTCCATATTCCTTATGCTCAGGTAGGATTTAATTCACTATACTTATCAGTTTTTACTTATTTATTATTACTAAAATACTCAGGAAAATAAATAGAAAGGTAAACTACTCCTACTGGATAGGAGTTAGTGTTTTTCTAGACAGAAAACGCATAGGAAGTGGCAGCTGTGGATTCAACAGTGAAGCAACAGCATTATTCCAGGAGGAGTTGCTCACTAAGGTTAGTAAGGTGGTGTACTAAGAATTTAAAAATAAAATCCCCCACAGGAAAACTCCAGGCGCTATAGAAGTTTTTCAGTGGTTTTTCCTTACAGCATTAGGTGTTAATTGGTAAGACACAAGTAGTAATCTTAGACTTGATTTTATACAGTACAATTCCTAAGTTTCCTAGAAATGTTGAAGGACTAAAAGAAATGTATAAACATAATTGCCTGTAAGTACAAAAAACACCCTGTCTTCATGCTTTTTCACGACACTCCCACATTTCCAAGCCCCAAAGAAATGAATAGAGACATAAGAATAATATTTTTAATTAATATTAATACAGAAAGAGCACATAGTACATTCCTTTCCAGCAGCAGCTCATTCAGCCCTACCATTGGAAAAAAAAAATAAATTAAGGCTAGTTGAGGGCAACCTGATCCAATGGTTTGTTTCCCTTATGCCTTCTTGGAGACAGCCTTGTAAGCTTAAGAGACTATTTGTGCACAAAACATGGGATGTTTATTTAGCAAAACATCAAGAACAGATAAAAACATGCTTTGTTACAGTGGTAAAAATACACAGAGCTTTCAAGCTGCTTTTTACACCAGCTCAGTTGGGAAACCACACCAGTCTGGTATGCAGCACGGCGGTGCCTTGGTATTGTATGGAACTGGCAATTGTCAGGGATCATGGTGACCACACTCAGCTACTCAGTAGAGTATAAAGTGCACGAGAAAAATAAGTGCATTGAAATGAACCATTTATGATCAAGAGCAATTCTGGTTACACACAGTACTTGCTTAAAATGGGAATCGTACAGGCTGTTCAGTACACCACAGTACTACAATTTTCAAGAGCACAGAATCAGTATCACATATTAGAAAGACCTTTAATGAACATAGATATTTTTGTATTTTTTCCTCCAATTATCTCCCCTGCCCAACAAGAAGCCTTCTGATGTAACTTACAGTGGGTTTGGCTGGGGCTTTCTTGAAGGATTTTGTTTGCTTTAGTAACTCTGTAAGGCATCACCTTTAGCTAATACCTCCTCTTTACCCTCTACGTTCAAAATAAGCAAGGATTTAGTGGCACAGTGATTTGTTCCATTTTGAACCCCAAGTTCTAAAAATGTTTAGCAGAGCAGGCAAATTGTATGGGATGAAGGTTTCTTCCCCAGTTACAAAAGTTTGTTCTACGAAACTTTACATTTTTACAGGCTGTCAGGAACCGTGTTGTCAATGTGTTTTCCTACTCACAGGTTAAGGCCATTGTTAGCAGTACTTATGAACCAAACCACAGAGAATGATCTAAGTGCTAATCATCTGGGGGGACATTCGCCATATAAAAAAAAAAGAGAAAATAATTGATTGAGAGGTTTCCAAATGTATTAAACAACACAAATGTTGGGTGCTTAGTCACTAGACTCTTTGGGCATTACAGTTACCAGCAGTAGATGCTTAGAATGCAAGCTTCAAAATAGCTTATTCAAATCCCCTACAAATATATGAAGGCTAAAAAACACTCAGAAAACCCCACCTTTTTTACCCTTGCATATAAGTTATTTTACAAGTTTCCTTTCACAGTGAAATAACTTTTCTGTTTGTATACTTGTTTCTGAGAAAGGAAATAAAATTGGGGTTATTTCTGTAACATTTCATTTACATTGCCAGATCACCTCCAATGCAGTGCAGTACAGAACACAGCAATACATTTTAGATTAAAAGAAGACTCCTTGATTGCCAAAACTAATTTTTTTTGCATGCTGTAGAAGATATCTCTGCCCTCTTAAGCGGGCAACAAACTAACCATGTAATCATACAGTGCTTGCAAAACTATTTACCATTTTGCAATAATCTATAGTACAAAAGGAAGGCTGCAAAACACTGCCTGCCTTTCCAAACAGTATTTGTCACCAAGAAGCGTGCACAATAAAGAATATTCCCTATGTGTCCCAAAGGAAGAGTCCACACTTCTTTTCCTTTTCCACTGAAAGGCCAGGAGTTTGGAGGCAAGAAGCCAAGTTCATTTACACCCAGGTGTATTAATTCACTTCTGCTAATCAAGTGTATCTCCTGAAAAGCTGGATCCTTTCCAGCTGTATGAAAGAGTGGATATTTTGCTACAATATTATTCATCTAGGAAACTTTAATAGGGTCAATTCCAATTCTCTCCTCTGGCCATAGCAGGTCCAAGGCTGTTCTCCAAGCTCAGGCAGGAAGAGGTAACTATACATAATGAGTCTGGGGGGAGGGGGGGGGTTGGAAAGATGACACCAGTGGAAGACATATGAAATTAATGCATTAGGAAAGTCAAAAATAAATCTAGGGCTAGGGAAGAGAAAGAATCCAGACATTCAGACTGGTCTCCTGGGTGCAGGTTTGTGCTTGGGCCTGTGTTTGCTCCTTGTTCAAAGGGGACCTCCTTCCAGGCTGGGACACAAGGGGCCTGGTTATAGAATCCATCACCTAAAATCTCACCAATTTTTTTCAGGAGAGAAAGAGGTCAAGAGCTCTTTACTGAAACAAAAGAGAGTTTTGCCAAGGAGCACAGACTGGTTAAATAAGGCAAGGGAACATGAAAGCCAGGAGACTCCTCCAGGCCAAAGCAAGGGTGACACTTCTAATAACCTTGTTGCTCTTGAGAGTGAAAGGTTAGAGCACACTTCATGCAAAGGCTAATGGAACAGATCAACCCCCTCAGCAGCCCCTGCTTCTCACAGATTAGTCCTTCAAGCAGTTTTCAAACCTCTCTCTACTACCCTCTATGGTAGAGTGGGTCCCAAAGAAAGATTCTAGGTTTTCCAAGAAAAACAAAGTAACCACACTTTCTACAATAAGGGATCAGTCTCCACTGCCTTTCGAACAGTGGCTTTTTCAATGTAGCTTTTCCACTGTTACATTTTGTTACCTCTTCACTTCTATAGACTTGATCCCAAAAAGGAAGTTTCCATATAAAACAGTTTAAGAGTTGAAAATCTACAGTTCATATAGATGCAATTTGTACGACCAGATGTTACTGTATATATATAGTTGCATGTTTGCTAGTAGTGTAGACAGAAGTAGCTAAAAGGCAACTAAAACAACAGTATGTCATTGCAAACAGGAACCAACAGACTCCAAAGTATAGTACTTTACATAAACATGAGTTTTGCAGCTTTTCAAGTTTGTTTTCATCAGATACTTGGTATACAGTAAAACTGTGATCTACCTTTATGTACAGTTTCATCTTTCCACGCAGAGATTTTTAATGTTCTCATTTTAATATTACTAATCCTGAAATGAAGAGTCAGATGTGTAACATTCCCAGGCAATAGCTTAATGTACTGTAGAAAATTCAGTTTTGTTTACCAAGGACTAGAATTCACTTCAGTAACATTCCCTGAGGCAATCCATGATTTTACTGTTTTGTCCTGGAATCATTTGTGTACAGTTGCTGTTCTGTTCCAGACTGCTTTGTTTCTTTAAAAATAGACACTTAGAAAAGACATCTGTTAACTTTCATTGCTAATTTTGTATTTTAGCAATTATGCTTCCTCTTAATACCCTCTTCTTTTCCTCTCTTTCCCCTCCAAAAGTTGCAAGCTAACAACACAGCAAGTCTGTGTGCTTGATTTTTGCAAGACAGGGATTCAGATCTTTAAATGAATGTTAATTTGTGGAACTGAAAAGAATGTAGTAGATGAGAGGACATAATATGCAATGAGCAGTCTAAAATTTATCTTACTCAAACTGAAGTTATTCTCTCTTTGAGAGAGAATCTATGGTGCTAAAAAGATCAAGGATGAGGAGACAGGGTGAGGGTAGAGAAACATGAGAATCATCATCCCTGTCCACAGAAATGCACTGAGCTAGAATACTGTATCCTTACATTCCCAATGGACTAAGGAGATTTCTCCTAATATAATTCCACCTTCAACATTTTAAAAAAGCCTGTGTATCATCAATGCACTTAAAGCTTTTAAGTTTTAGTAACTTAACTTTGTTTATAAAACAAACACACACAAGCACACTTCCTAGAGTGCAAAATGCTTAAATACTTCAGTGACAGAACTCCATATGTAATTTTTGGAACAGTAAATCCTCTTGATGTCATAGTCAACTTCTTCCATTGCCAGCAACGGTTGCATTGAACTACCCAAAACTGCAGCAAACCCAAGAGTGGGTGACTCTGTACTGTCTCCTCAGTTCTGCAGAGATCCTGGTTCATTTGTATAAACTCATCGTTGGACTTTGATACATGCACATGTAAGCATCACAAAGCAGTCTTCGTGCACAGCCTTGGATTTTCCTGGAATCCAGTGAGTGCAATTCTTCTAGAGACATCTTCAGGTATTCACCAACTTCTGGACACGGGGTAACTTGTGGAATGTTAAAGCCATTCTGACCTCCTTTTAAACCATTAGGAAAGAAGGAGAAACAGATTAGGAGAACATCTACATATACATATACTTGCTCTTCAAAATGTACTTTTATTATGACAGCATCACCAGTTCTTGAAAACACCTCCTAAAAAACTTAAACATGCCACACTGGACTGCTGCAGGGTAAACATCTATGAGAAGTGTATTGTTTGAGAAATCACTATTGAATCAGAGTATCCTGTAGTGTTTAACAACAAACCACACCCACATAAACACCACACAAAACCAGGGAGAACTTTGGGTTTTCCTTAACACCAAAAATTCTGTGTGACTTTAGGAAAGTGACCTGAATACATAAACCATCTCATCATATGCACTGTATTTGTTAATAACATGACAACTGGTAACAGCTGATGAATTTACAACCGTGTCTGTACCTGACTTGCAAGACTAAGGCACGGTTTGCTCCCGGTCATTGTCATAAAACTGAGCAAATTCAAACAACACAAGTATGGACATCCTGCTGTTCCCAGCAGAGACTTTTAGCTTATGAAGAAAAGCTGAAGAAAAATATTTGCAACACTAAAAACACCCCTAAGATCAGTAGGAGGTATTTCCAGCATCTCATGTGATTTAAATTCCTGCAATAAAGTGGTTCTTTACAAACATCAGTCATACATATTTCAAGCACTCTGAAACGAAGCTTGATTGGCTGTTGTAAGAAAGTGACTTTACTTCTGCAGCAGTTTTATTTTCAACCGGAAGTAAGACTCTTCTCTCCCTGCCAAGTCACACTAAGAGGGATTCAAGAACACATCATGCAAAAACTGTTACTATGTGTCTGACACTTCATCTATTACTGTTTTTCTTAGTCACCAGAATTAGAGAGTCCATATTTAAGTGGGATCTGTTTAAAAAGCAGCATCTAAGAAAACATTTGTTTTACTGACATTTGTATTATTACAGGGTAACAATTTTCCACTGATAACTCTAAAGGGATTCAAAGGAATAGCATAGATGTTGTAATGTATGACTACATCCTTTATTCTAAAGACAGCTACCACAAGTCATTTAAGAAAAAGTAATAAAAATATTTGCATGCTAACTGATAATCACATACATCAACTTAAATATAAATGGAAAGTACATTCTTGCAGTTGATTATTTAATTGTCTCTGCCTAATTTGAAAAGCACAGAAAAATGTATAGGGAGTCCTGCTAGGAAACTTCTGCACTTACTTCTGTCCCATATAATCACTAAGGTATCCAACTGAAGTGAAATTCAGAATACACAAATCAGCAGCTGCCATGAAATCAGTGTGCTATGGTAAGGCTGAGCCAAGATCAGTATGCCAGCATCGAGTACATCAAGTTAAACTACACTAATATCCCCAAAACCTTAGGAAATAGTCACTGAAATCTAAACTACAGATACAAAGCTGTAAGAGAAAGTGAAGAGAGCAAAGGAGAGGTTACCATCCCGATCTGCCATGCTGTCGAAGAAGAGCCAGGCGGAGTCATCCCTGCCGTACTTGACAAAGGCCACGTAGTGGCTGGTCTCGATGCACAGCACTGCAAACAGCTCCATCTTCTGCGACGGCACGCAGCCGTGCCGCCAGTCCCAGTCCGGCAGATCCTTCGGAAGTGACAACGGATTGAATTTATGACTCTGTCTCTTGGGATGAAGATGAACCTACAATTGAAGTGATATTTCAGAAAAGAAAAAACACCCTGTAAGATGATTTGTTTTGGTGGCAGACAAAGCTAAAAAGGACATTACTGCTGAACAGAAGATTAATGGCGTTAGAGAAGGAACTGCAATAACAGCAGCTGACTAAACGTTTCTTCTATTTCTTCCCCACCAGTGTATCTCAATATTGCCCAGAAAATTCAAATCTAAGATTAGAAGGGAGATCAGGTTTAGTGCAAGTTTTCTACTATGCTCAGATTTGCAAACAAGCCATGACTGATATCTTCATGCAATTGCCAAACAGCAAAACATAGCATTTCTGTCATGAATTTATCAACTCTAAAAAGGTAGCATGAATATAAAATTAGATTTAAAACACATGGTTACTACTTCTCCACTGTGTCCAGCCCAGGATTTGGCAGTTGCCTTGCTGATAAACACATGCAGGAGCTCCTGATCTGTCACCAAAGGAGGCACTCTACTTAGTGGGTGGCAGCTACACTGGTGCTGGTGAAGAAATCTCACTATCTCTTCTGCCTCTCTTTCAATTACCACAGCATTAACCATTTGGGTAAAACCCATGTGAATACCAAAGACAGGCACTGACCTGTGTATTGCACGTTTTGCAGAACTGCTTGATTTTGCCAGCAGAAATATCAGTGTCTTCATAACACTCCCTGCACTCGTACATAGCGAGCCCTCTGCAGATACGGCACTGCCTGGGAGCTGCAGTGGCAACAAAGGCATTAGTCTCCAGGCTGGGGAGGCTTTGTTTTTTAACAAAAGGAATATGAAAATGAAGGAGAACTATTACTTTAAATGGAGAATGACACTACATTAAAAAAGAGTTAAAATGAGATTGCTAATCAAAGAGAAATGTACCACTCTATTTAACTTCTTTGGTGCAATGTGGATTAAGAGAAAAACATTTACACGGGTAAGTGGCAAAACAAGATGATAAAAGTCAAGTGCATGAACAAGCAAAACTAAGCTTTTAAATCATGTTAGCTCTCTCTTATCATAGTGGTCTTAGCTCCTACAGCTGTCAACACCAGAAGGAAAAAAAAAAAAAGAAAAAGAAAAAAGCATAAGCTGATGGCCAAGACAGTGAGAGAAAAGGTCATGGCAACTTCAGAGATTATTATTCTAAGGAATTTTGGCAGTCTTATTAATTCTTAACTCAAATTTAAAACCAGGTGTCCTTCCTTAGGATAACACAATGAAAAATTCAGTGGATGACCAATGTCAGAAACTTAGGTCACAAAAAGAAGCGACATAATTATGGCTAAAAAATGCACAGCCACTATATATCACAGGTGCACAGCCTCATCTCAGGCTCCCTTCTAGTCTAACAAATTAATGAACAGCCATATTAATGAACTGCTTTGCTGCTAATAACTCGATTTTAAAAACAGTCCTGAAATAAGTTCAGTTGTAGAGGTACTCAAGACTTATATAAACACAAAAAGAAGTTGTATTCTATACATTCCTCTGAATTAGAGCTTCTAATTTACATGAGGGAAAAAAGCCTTCTACCCAGTAAAATTTCATTTCTCCTCAGCCTGAGCATCTCACACTCTCTTGGTAAATATCTAACAGAAAAAAACCCCAACAAACAACCAGAAGTATCAGGAATACTTTAACTGTTTAGTCACTCTCAGCAACTCTCATGATACAATGCAATGTTATATACTTACTGTCTTCAAGTAAGTCTGTTATATTTAATTCCAAGGATGGAAAAATTTTATTGAACATTTTGAAGTCTTTTCCAAACCGGGGCATCTGGATAATCAGGCAAGAGGGTGCCTAGGTAAAATGCCAGAATATAACGTAATGAAGTTGAAATAAATAATTATCTAACTTTGTAGACATTCTTCTAATGCTATAAATATATTCATGTTTTTTAAACTCACAGCCCACTGACAGAGGTATCTCAAAGTATTAGTCCTTAAAACAATTCAATGGCAGCAGCTAAGAAGTTTTCTTTTAGTAATTCTTTACCTAAATCACTTTGACCTGTTCAACCAAAGAATACATCTCATTAAGTTAACCTTAAAATACTTTTGCAATGTAGGCATCCTGCATCACTGACACAATATTCCCATTTCCAACATGTCTGCATGTTTTTGCACTAAATCCTACTTTTCTCCCATTGCTGAATGGACAGGTATTTAGGTATGATCACTTCTAACAAGGCAACTGCTGTCACCAACCTCTGCAAACTTTAAGTTGCTGTTGATGAATGACCACTCCAGTAACTGCTGAATTGTTGGGACTCCAACTTTCTCATTTTTGTCCATAAAAATTTGATAGAAGTAACAGTCTTGTACTTTCTGACCTGCTGATCTAAAAACAGTTTTAAAGAAAAAAAAACAAACAACAAAAAACAGATTCTGAAGCTCTACTGTAATGATAACTGTATCTTCTAGGAAAATAACATCTACATGAAAATAGTCGACAAGACATCCTCCCTGCATTGAAATATACTGTACTTTAAAAAAAACCCAAACAAACAACAAACCCTGGCAAAGCCCAGCCCCCTGCCCCCAACAACAAAGTGCCAGGCAGTAGAGTATGAAGTTTGCATTTATTATGGAAAAATTTAAAGAAACAAAACCAATGTGAGTTTCAGAGCATGTTTTAAAAACATATGCCTATGAATGGCTGAACTACCAACTAAGCATCTGCATCAAAAACTACAAGACAATAAAGCAGCTTTCATTGGAGAGACAATTAGGAGTTTCAGTAATAAAATATCAAATGAAACAACACTAATTATCTTCAGTATGATGGGTTTAATGAAACATTTCCTCTAAATCAGGGTGATATTTACACTGCTTCCTGCAGTGGAAGTCTCACACAGATGGCTAATGTTGCTAGACTTGCTCTACAGTTAGCAGAGAACTCTCCAAAAGGATAATCCAAATTCAAGGCTGTCCAGCTGTAATTCTTAAGACTCCTTCCACACCTAGGCCAACTCTGAGGCAGCTTACCACACAAACTGCCAATGAAAGCCATAGGAAATAGTCTGGAGAAAATTCTTTATCCTAAAGAAAAAAAGGGAAAAAACCCTTTCCATTAAATACACACATTCCTACCACAAACCAATTACCCTCCTCAAAAAACAAGAACCACAAAACTACAACACATCTTGTATAGCTAGGGAGAGGGACACAGGATTAAGCTACCAATTTAAATATGTTTTGAGGTCAGATGTTCAAAACATAGTGAAGTATCAACTATCAATGTTTTTAGATCATGTTTCTGTTAAATAAACATAACTCTGATATATTTGGGAGGAGATCTTCAGATAAGCAATTCAATATCTTCTGGAAGTACAAAAGAAAGGATATAAAGATGCTCAGGTTGAAGAAATGGTTTTTGCTACTATAGGGAAAAAACATACAGGACTAACTAGCCTTAACAGCAAAAGAAAACCATTAGGTTGGAGCTGTTTCATCTCAGCATCAAAAGTTCCTGAGAACTTTCACCAAATTTGCTATAAACTCCTCCAATCCCAGCCACCATTTAAGCCAATGTTGCTTTTAGAATCCTCTTGACACCTGAATACTCTAAAAAGCATGATGCTCAGTGTTACTACTACTAAGAAAAAGGAGACTTCTGCATTGCCCTTGAGGAGTTCAGCTATGTGCACAATACACACAAACTCTGCAGCTAAAGCTGAATGGTAGAACATAAGTTTTGTTCTGTGTATGGTAGAGACAAAACAAAGCCCTTGAAGGCCAAAGAAATAAGATTCACCTTATTTTCAACAGTGGCTCAACTCTCAGAATATGGTGAAATAAAATATTCAAAAACTCTTCCGGATCTGGAGGCGGGAGAGAAAAAAAGTTTTGTCAGCATGCAAAACCAGATACATTATTCAAGACTCATTGAAAGTGAAGGTTTTCAAAATTTTCATAGAAAAAAGTAACAGATAATCTTTACAGCTTTATTACCCCAATAAGATTATGACAAACTAGAAATATTTTCATGACAAACCTCTATTTATTCTTTTAATGTTAGATGGCCCTAATAAAAGGCTCAACAGGGTAACAAATCTTTTCAGTAAAGTTAAAAAGATGCTCTGTATTACAGAGGAATCATTTAGCACCACAGAACTTTTCCAGGAGAAAGAAAAGCTGTCAAAAGGAAACAGCGAATCTGCAGAGAGCCACTGAGGAGCAGTGACAGTAACACAAAACCTACACCATAGTCCAAGTTCATCTAAACTAGGGACCAAGCTGTCAAACCAAGAATGCAGCCAACAGCACTTCCCAGAGGGCTGTTCTCCCCCACCACAATTTGCTGGTATATTTCTCTCCCTGCTACTAACTGCAGTAAATATTGGTTCCAGCATTTAGTATTTACAAAGAAATTAGTATTCTCTTGAATAAAAGCAAAACAGTTACATAATAAAATGCTAATTAATCAATATATGCAGCAGAAGATCAAAAATTGGGAACTGATTTTTCTAACATGATTTGAACATTTTATTTCCTAAAATACGACGTAACCGTTGTAACAATGAAATGTTGTAGCACAAAAGTTTATTCCTCAGGGATCAAAGTGACAATTTGAAAGAGGACAAACACCACAGCCTTATCAGTCTTCTCCACTAACTTCCAGGGGCACAGGAAGGCACCAAAAGAAATCTAGGCAGTGGAAAACTCCAGAATTGTTCAGCTATGACTCCTTACATAGCTGAGGAAGCAGAAAAGACTTTTCTAGCAGCCAATGGACACTCAGATCTCTGCTTGAGACACTACTGCCACAGAAAAATATCTGGGTATTTTGTTCTGGTTTAATTATGTAGCAAGGTTCCTCAGTTCCTTATATTAGATTCCTGTAAGTCTCAAAGAAAAGCAAACCTGCCCCATTACCTTTTTCCTCTGAAGTGAATCCTGATGCGGCCTCAACTTTTTCAAGTATTTTCCTCAGTTTCATTATTTTTGTAGCACATACATATCCATATCTAAGATAAATGGGTTTAATTAGCTATTAGCTAATTTGTGATCAAGTCAGAGAAGTAAAAAAAGCCAAAATCAATAACTTAAAAACTGAAATACAGGTTCTCAAATCCTTCTTTAACTGCATACAGTATTTTTTCACAACTCCGTACTGATTACTCATATTTAATCTGACTCCCAGTTTTCTTAATGTAGTATAAATTTGATGCAGTGCTCAATGTTCTTTTACAACCTTTAAGAGCATTTTTAATCACCAACTTACCAGGATAACTATTTTCAGATTTGTCAGTTAATTACTTTTGACTTGTTTTCACTCTAATTTGCACAGCTTAATACATCATTTCAGAATGTCACATAGTAACAGCACAGTGGGAGTTGCTAACAAAAAAAAAGTCAATATTTGAGAAACAGACACAGAGCAGCTGTACTGCTGACCTAAGAAGCTGAGGCTTTGAGCATTCAGTCTTTTCCCCTAAAGTTTTTAAGCACAATAAAAGGACAGTAAGGCATTCAGCCACCTCAGGCACCTGAGATTTCTGCTACTCCATGTGCATCCTGCTATCCTACCTGTTCACAGACCCTGGAACACACCAGGCCAAGCACACACTTCCTGACAAGAACAAGGTTTCAGGGGCCAACATTTTTATTCATCAAAATAAAAACTTTGTCAGAAATTATTCAGTGACAGCCCACAGAATTTTGGAACTACAACTGTATTAATCACATGTTTGAAAAAAATTAAGCTTAAGAACAACAACTTTTCATGGAGATTTTTGTTGCACCTCCTTTGCTCATTGTGTCTGAGAAATTACAAAGGTCATATTAAGTTCTTTCAATAAAAGCATTTTGGCCACTTGCAGACCACATGTAAAAAGTAATGAAACTTCTAAAGCCCTGCTAAATCTATCAAATTGTGAAACTCCATATAAGTAACACAAATAATTTTCTTGTCAAGTACAATAGCATTAAAAACATGTAAAGATGAATGCTGTGAACAAACATAACTTGTATTTATCAATACTTTTGTATTCACACTTGTACAAACTTTACAATAGCTTTGTGCTGATCCATTTGCAAGTAAGAAACTAGTGAAAATATTTCTTACCAAACAATTAATAACTCTTTCCAGTTATCACTGATTAAATTTGCTATGGAGAAAAAGTAAAAATACTTTAAAAAAATACACTGAGTAGCAGCAGCTAGCCAAACTTCTCAGATTTGCAGTAGGAATGCAAACACTGCAGGATCTCTCTAATTCATGTCAGACTAGAGACCAGTTCTTGTCTTCACTTACATTCTCAGAGGATTCACAATCTCTGTCCTCAGCAGCTCCTGAGTCTCACTGTAATACTCTACATCATTCATTTCTTTAGGTCTGAGTAGCACAGTGTCCAAAACAGAGCTAAAAGAAAACAGGCTACAAAAAAAAAAAAAAAAAAAAAAAAGGAAAAGGAAAGTTGTTTTGACCATTCAGATGCCTGAGCAACATAAGACAAACCAAGCAAAGCCACAGAAGAATTAAAGAACTAAACAAACTCAAAAAGAAGCAGTTATGGACAGGGGACACAGCTGCATTAAATAGCAAAGTCCACTCCAACCCAGTATCGTTTTTGCAGCAAACTACAGAGTCAGCCGCCCAGGCAGGATTCTGCAAAGAAGCTGAAAGAAGCATTTCCCTCCCTCCACCCCCTGGCCTGTGTTCTCCTTATCCTTCAACCATTTACAGGCCAGGGACTCCCTCTGTCTAAACAAGCAGATCCATAAGGGCCAGTCCAGTCTGGCACTGGGAGAGCACAGGGACAGCAGCACAGGACAATGGGAGCTGCACAGGAATACACACGGACAGTCACTCAAGCAAACATCACATCTTCTGCATTTCCAGCAAGGGATGCTGCTATACAAATTATGAACTTACCAGAATAAGGTGGAGTCTAAGTAACAGGAGTTGTAATGACCCTGGATACCTTTCTTCTTTCCAATCATTGTCTCTAAACCTTCTTTTTCCATTTTTGGAGGAGTGTTTTCTTCTACAACTTCACTTAAGTAACCTCCAAAGGCTGAAATTTTTTTTTTCAAAAGACACTTTAAAGCCTCAAATTTTATGCCCCTTGAGATCTTCCTAGTAATATGTTATAGCTAAGTTGCTGCCTTACTGTAAGCATTCCTTCCCTGGACTAGAATAGCATTTTATTATAGCTGAGACTCACTGTCTTCCAGAGAGTGAACAAGGCCTTACATTCCATACTAGAGTGCTTCAGAAAGCCTGCAGCACTGAATTAATTTTATCCAGTAGGAATGAAGTTCTCTTTTCATTACAAATGCCCTGTTCACACTATCTTACAATTATCAGGCACTTTTCTTTGCAGTTGTCCCAGACAATACAACGTGACCCAAGAAATATAAAATACTTGAAGTTAGGGAAAAAAAGAAGTTTTTCACCACTAACTTCCATCATAAAAATACATGCTTTTGTTAATATTTAGAGACTAAAATAATTTGATGTTATAGGTTATAGAAAAATAACTGCCTTTATTTCTTTTAATGTAATCATACAGTGCTATAGTTACAAATACCATTTTTAGCAAGATTGCTTTACAACTTCTAACGTAAAACGTGTACAGCATAAAAAATTCCCATAATTTTATGACATTTCTTTAAATATATGAACATTTTCTTGTTTTAAAGCATAAAAGAATAATTCAAGAATCACTATATTCTGTACAGGCTGATCTGTTATTCATTAATCTCAATTAAGTAATACCTGTACAGATTTCCAAGTGCTCAATAAAAGCACTTATTGCAGGAATGAATGAAACCAAAGCCCTGGCCAGTTCCCAGCTGATAAACAAGAAATAAGCAGAAGGTCAGTACCTAGAGAGTTGCAGCGCTCAATCTGGTTGGAAACAGGCTGGAGTGAGGCAAACCTGGAATCTGGCCTGCAGCTNGATCTAACCTGGAATCTGGCCTGCAGCTTTTGAGTTTAACAAAAAGAGCTTTCTTTGGAGCACACGTGAAGTAGCGAGTTCCCTTAAATGTCCCGTCTGTGCAGCCTGCACATTCATCTTCCTGAAAATCCAAGTGAGAATTCAGCATTTTTCTTATTTCTACAGTTCTGCAGTAAGACATTTGATAAAGTATCTACCCATAAGTCACCCTTCTGCAACTCTGAAGCATGATATACACCTGTTTCTGCAATTTAGTATCCAAAGCCTCAACTGAGGTGTTGTTTGACTGGATTTATTGAGAAAATTAAGACTTGCATGTTTCTTTCTTTCCTCGGGCTTAAAGTTTCACTACATCCAAAATAAAACCTCCACCAGAAGCAGCATGGGGAAGGTAGGAGGAGAGACTGTGAATTTAACCTGGTCTGGATTCCTTCTGTAGTTAGAAAGAGCACTTTTCACCATTTAATTGAAATCATTGAGCATGGGGTAGTGTGAACAATTTCAGCGTGATTTGGCTGCACAAGAAAAATGCCTGCTTCAAAACATACCAAATGTACATCAAGGAGAGAACACAAACTAGAAGTGAACAACAAGAAGCTGTTATCTTTGAGACCAGGATTTAAGGTACATTGCCTGCTTACTACCAACAGCTAGGCTTTAATGCAGAAATGCACAAGTGGCACCCAGGTTAATGCAGGACACCCTAAGGAGCAGGCTCATAATGCCTGTGGCAAGCTATGGCTTCAACTTCACCCAAAACACTCACAAGGATCAGGACTTCTTTGTAACAGCTGGAATTCCAGTCACAATCTCATATACTTTGCTTATGTTTTACATAATTTTACACTGCTTTATGTAATATTTTAATGAACATTATCCCAAAATAAAGAACCCCATCTCCCTAACTGTGTATACATTAATTTAACTGATACCCCATCACAACCACGGCAGCAGCTGCCACAGAGGGAATGTCAGTACACAACAGCAATTCATGTTTGAGGCAACTGAGGGGTTTTCTTACAAAGGGCCCACAGTAAAACATAAAGCACATGGCTGTCAAATCAACAATATCACTACTGTCAATTATCAAAACCAGCCTTACGGCTCTGACAGTCATCACTCTGACTGCCTGTTTGCTGATATGCAAACAACAAACAAAAAATTACATTCAACAAAGACTACTACAGCTAGAGAATTTTATATAAATTTCCACTTAAAGGACCTTTAAATTTCATTTTTCAATTACAATCTCCATAATGTAAGCAAAGGACACTCCTCTAAAGCAAGGAATTGATCAGTCCTACAAAATCCTTTGCGCACTGTGATACAAACACATTTCAGAGCCTACTAACAGGGTAAGGTGTGGGGCAGCCATAAAAGTCAGAGCTTATCAAAGAACTTAGCACCAACCAAATCACTTGGCAACCTGTTTGGGCAAATCCCCCAGACTGGCTGCTTTTGCAGTGTATACAGGCACCAGCCCTGAGAAACAAAACTAGTAATTAGCATTAATGTGAACTAAAATTTATATTTACCAGTTCCAGTCCTGCTAATACTTCATTTACTCCAGGGGGCTGGCCAATCCAGCGGATTACTCCATAGAAAGGAGGATTTTCTTTGACTTCAGCCAAGGAACCTGCTTCAAGACCATGTGAGTTTCCAACTGGGCTTGCTGTTGATGGACTCTCCTGGGTAGCTGTAGTATTCACATCACCCATGACAGACTGAACAGATAAAGAGAGAGGACTATGTCCAATAGTACCATTAGTACTTGTTGTTTTTGTCAAGCTAAAGGGGAGAGAGTGAAATCTGTTTTCTGTAGACACAGAGTTTGTTAAAGGTGGCTGCAGTGGTGGTGAAGAATGCCCAAATCCAGGAGACGAATCAGTAAGTGACTTTGAAGGGTCTTCAGCAGCTGTTAAAATTAAAACCAAGATGTTAGTAAGTTTTGGAGTTTTTTTCCTTGTATTAAAAAAGGAAAGACTTGGCTCTCAAGCCAGCAACATCTGATGTAACAGGTGGGAAGCACTAACAGCTGGGGACATTTGGAAAGACTTTTGTCACTTGGCAACACTGGAGACACAGAACTGACTGAGCAGACACTGCTGCAGTCCCACCACTTTTACCACAAGCAACAGAAACGAACAGCACAGAGAAAGGAGATGTTAGAAACTACAGGAAGGTTTGGATTGAAATCTTGTTTTCATCATCACATGAGGCTTTTTCTTTGGACATGAGTTAACAGCCCCAAGGATTATGACTGTAGGGGGCAAAACTAGAAAGAGCTCACTGGTCATTGTGACTGAGGAAATTATTTGGTTCACAGCTTATAAATACATAAATAACTGCTTGCAGATATGATTTGCAAATGGAAAAGTGCTTATTTCACTGACTCTATCACACCATACTTTGGTTCTAAAACTGGTAATGTATCAGTGTCTATAAAGAATAAAAGACTTAAACATGTCATGAGCAATGCAGTGCCTGACAAAGAGATCACAACTACATGGAACAGCACAAACTCTCTGTGTCTTCTCTCATCTCTCTACATAGACATAGAATACTCTGAGTTGGAAGGGTCTCTAATACACAATTGGTGTTCACAGAACAAAAGCCTCTTCATCTTCACCCACTGTCCCCATGTTGTTTCATTAAATGAAGTTAATGTTGTAAAAACATTAAAAAAAAGACATCTGTTACAAAACCAAGAACAATTTTAACCCATTTTCTTTTGTGGTTCAAAGAATTCAGGGGATACTGCTGCTACAGGTTTTTGGTGTAACTTAACAGTTTAGTATTTACCCCTTCAGTCATTAAGCCAGTTAGCCTACTTTTCCAAAGTTTACCAGGAAAAAAAAAAATGTTTGAAGCAAATCAAGATATATTGATCCTTCAAGTATGTGCACTCATACTTTAAAAACAAAAAGAGAGATTTTACAGAAATAACTTTTTAAAAATACAGAAAAAAACCACGTATACTAAGATAATTTCCCTGCTCCCACTTCCAGACTGATTAGCTGGCATGGCACAATATTACTGTTCCCTTGGATCTGTAACACAGCTACAAAGACAGGCAAAATACAATTACTGTGTACACTGGGCTACAAGGAATACTTCTTGTCTTCCATCCCAGCCTCAGCTTTTATTTTGCCTGTGAGACAAGTGCATTGCCACAGAGCTGCACATGAATTGCCAAGAACATAGTCTCCTACACGCAGAATAAAACCACAGGTCACACCAAGACAGAGTACATTTTCACAGGGGTTTCAAGATGCTTTTTGTGATGTAGTATGTATTCCACTATGACAACACAGTCCAACTGTTTTACGTTTGATCTCATCCTTGTTTTATTTGAAGAACGTAATGCACTCTAGTTTTGTTTTGTGGGTTTTTAAAATAAATATATAAAAAACTATCCTCTCTTTTTACCTTCATCAATATACCATGGGGATTTTGTTTTTGTTTGAGGCTGAGAGTCAACTGATGAGCCATTTAATGTGTAGAAGACTTCAGATCTGCTTCTATTTCCAGGTTCAGAGGTAGATCCTGGAAAACAACATATTTTATTGAAGAGATTAATCTCTATTTACAAAAGGCCACCGACACTCTTATTTCCTAGTATAAATTTGTTACTACATTTTGAAGAAGACTCAACTGCCTTTCCACAAAGGAGCAAACACAGGCTAACACAGTTCTAAGCTTATAACAAGGTAGAAGTCTACACCAAACCAACACAGACTCTGAGCTGAAATCTCAAGTCACCAAGCTGAAAAGAAGGCAGAAAATTCCTCTCAAGAGCAAATTTTTCACGACTGTAAATTATGGATATAAGAGGATATTTGCAATACAGTTACCATAGGTGGGTTTTGGTTTTAAAGCACTAAAATTTCACAGCAGGCAAATAAATTACTGATCTAATTCAAAATTTATAATTCATGCCAACATATAACCACAGTTACTACAGTGAAGATCATCTCTGCCAGCATCCAATGCCAGGTAAAATGGCAACTTACAGAATATATTGTCATTAGTATTCTACTACCCAATGTAGCCACTAGTAAAATCAAAAGACACTGAATTTTGATTTCTGCCTTAAAAAAAAAAAAA
>VYZP01018817.1:9436-20039 GCA_013400635.1 Hypocryptadius cinnamomeus | reverse complement strand
TCTCCGCGCTGCCCCATCGCCGCCGCGGCCGCGCAGCGAGCGCCCGCACACCCGCTCCTGCTGCCCCGGCAGGCCCGCCCCCTTCGGCCCTCCGCCGCGCCCCCAGCCAATCACAGCGCGTCGGCGCCACCGCTGCGCAGCGCTATTGGCGAAAAGCGCCGCCAGTCACCAGCGGATTCGGGGGTTTCCAGCGCATCGCGCTTGTATGAGCCGCAGGGGAGGGGGAGGATGGAGGAACACTCCCCCTGCAGGGCACTGATTGGTCCCGCAGGGCGAAAGGGCGGGACTTCTGGCACACCGGAGGCGCTGATTNTCATTTTCCACAGAATTCTGTGAGTAAAGAAAAATCTTTGCAGAACAAACAGCATAGTCGTAGCAGACTATGACCAGAACAAAGTATTAGACCACTGTATGATTAACTTGGGAACCAAGCAACTTAATCCTTACCACAAAGTCTTCACAACACACCAGCAGCTACAAGACTTGTGCAAACCCAAGAGAACTTGACCACCAACAGGGACAATGTAAGTGTCAGAGCCTGTTCAGCTGCATCCTTCTATTCCACCCACTACCTGAATTTTTTCATGCTCAAAAGACTTTGGGGGAGAAACAGGAAAAACACAATCGTGACTGCAACATAATTCAGAAGAAAAAAACATTTAAAAAATTGTCAGGAGTAGGCCATAAGCTACCTAACTTCAAAGCTTCCCTAATTTCCTTTATTCCTCAGTTGTGAGTCACTGTTGTCGCTACAGAGACATCTCATCAGAATAACAGTTTGCTCTGAAATTCAAGACCTCTGTTCCTACCCTGCAGGAGCCTTAGATGAACTATATTAAGATGTTTAAACCAGCTATCAAGTTTCAGAATGAACACACGTCTGTGGCTTCGATTCAGAGTATAAAATAAAAAGACTAAAATAAACTGTACAGTTTATTTTAAAAACTGACACTTTAATACCAAAAATAATTAAACCAGCTGAGATGCAAAGTTCTGCTCTTCAACAGCCCAAACCAATTTTCATGGGAAGGTTAAAACTAGGAGCCAGGAAATTTAGGTGCAGCTCAATACTCAGAATTACATGTCGGCAATACAAGCCATGAGTAGAAGAAATAGAAACTGTTTCTCAAAACAGCGGTGGAACCAATGTAATACAAAGATGTTCATACTGGTAGCATGGTTCCTAAAAGAAAATGCACCTGCAGTGGTAAAATCGCGTTATAAACCTGATACAAATAATCCCCGTGAGAGGAAGAACAGAGGGCAGAATGCTGTGGCGTTACGAGATTTACCAATACGGCCGCTCTGCAGACACCTCGGGCCAGCCCTCCCCAAAAACCGAAATACGTGTGCTCAGACTCCGAAATGATATCGAATATCGTATTTCACCGGTTCTTTCATGGACTGTTTCATGGCAAGGCACGTTCGTGCAGCCCACAAGGCTCCGTGCAGGGCTCAGCTCTGGAGAATAATGATCCTCCTCCAAGCCCAAACCTGAGCATCTCCTCTGCTGCCCGGGCAGGACGGGGAAGGAAAGTCCCGAAACTCTCCTGGAGCGGCCAACGCGCTGCGCGGGGACTGAGGCTCCAGCGGCGGAAAGGCCCAGCAGGGCCCGCTAAGAGAGGAGCCACCGCCACCCCCGGCCTAGCCCGGCCCCNGGGGGCTGCGCGGCGGTGTCGGTGCGCGTGCCACGCCCCGCTCCGGGCCCCGCGCGGGGGCTCCGCGGCCTGAGGGCTCCGCGGCATGAGGGCTTCGCTGCCTGAGGGCTTCGCTGCCCGAGGGCTTCGCTGCCCTGGGCTCCGGTGTTCGAGGCCGCTCCGCCCTGATCGAGCCCGCCCTGGAAAGGGACACGCCCAGGTCCAGCGCCGAGTCCTGAGCCGGAGTCGCTGGTCGTTGTCCCCGGTGCGCGCAGCACGTGGGGGCGGGACAGACGCTCCTCGGGAGGCGGCAGAGACATCGCGGCGCCGTCAGGATCCTCCCCGGGCGGGGAGCACAGCTGCCGACGGGATCAGCGACAGGCCCTCCGTGTGCCCGGGGGGAGCCAGGAGCGGTTTCAGCCGTGCCGGTGCACGGGGACCGCTCCCCCTGCACAGCCCTGACCTTCCCGTGAGCTCGGCGTGGTTCCGAGCGTCCCGCTGCAGCTGCGGCCGCTCCGGCCCCACAGCCGGCTCGCGGAGGTCAGGCTTCGGTCTGGCTTCAATACCCGCTTCTGAAATATTTTTACTCCCAAGAAATTGAAGTAATGCTGCTGAATATTTCATGTAATAAAAGCCAAATGTGGTTCCTCTTTACCCGACCTACTTTTGATTGTGCCTGTCATCCGAATGCTGCGCTGTTCTATCCACTTAGCAACTTGCACTGTTCCACTTATTCTGTCTGCTGCTGTTTATAGATAGTGAGCTCTGCTTAAATTATGAATGAGAGAATGAGTTCTGGTATAGAAGGGAGTTTCTCAACAGGACAGTTAGGTTTAAAGACTCAATTCACACATTCAGCATTTCAGAAAAACATTTATTTTAGACAAGACATATTTTTATTCATGTAGGATTCTAAACTGGTGCTTTAAACTTCATTTTAAAAATATTTCTAAAGTTTTGCACTTTTAGAAGTGGACTTCCTACAAAGAAGCATTTTTAAGGGTACAGCATTTGATCATGTACCTCAGGAGGTTACAGTAATATTGGCATATAAATAAACACTTTCCTGGTTTCTTAGCATCTGTAGCATTCCCTTAATATTTGTTTTTATGTAATTTGGTAACATGTGCAGATAGATAAAGGCTGTTCCAGTTATCCTGTTCCCCATAGCTCTCCAGATTCCAGAGACAGTCAGTAAGCAGATCCAATGCAGCCCCAGATCAGGAGTGCCCGTTTCTAAGCTCTGAAGCACTCTGAGTCACTACCAGGGCTTTTGCTAGGAGGATGGGAAGGCAGAATAGGGGGTTTTATTTGTGTGGGTATGTGCAAGATGGAAAGGACACAGACACCAGCAGAAGTTTTTTGGGAACTCCCGAGGAAGCTATGAGATTCCATTTACTGTGGAATGAATGCTCACACTAATCATTCCCCCTAGTTCCTTAAAAAAAAATCACATTTCAAAGTCTCATTTCATTTTTAAACAATAAATAACATTGAAAATATATTTTACTAAGCAATATACTAAGATTTATGCCTTCCTCATTTTGCAGAAGAGCACAAAGTAACCCCAAGTCATGCTCTGCTGATCCTCAAGGTGGCTATCTACACACAGCTGCTGCAGCCTCCGCTCGTGGAGCTGCCTTTTGTGCTACTGCAAACTGCATTAACATGTCTGCTGTAAGTCCTGTTATCCCAAATTTCATTATGTTCACACATTGGGTATAAATAAATCACATGTGGAACATGACTGTAAGTATTAGCCAAAGTACACCATAATTATATGTGAGAAGAAAAGGGGACAGACACATTATGAGTATAAAATATCAAACTGCTTGATAGGAATGACTACATGTAGTGTTCCTAATAACTCACAACCAAATATTTTAAAATACTCTGTATTCCATGTAATTATGCACTTAACCCTCTATGAATCCAGCAGGAAAAATGACCAACATGGCCCATTCACAAAGCCTGTCATTCTGCAGACAGAACAGTGCTTGTGACATTTAACCCAAGTTAATATCCTATTGACCCACTGGGCTGGCACACAGCTCCGTGTCACTGACAGACCACAGATGAAAGGCAGGCCAGGACTGCTGTTTACTCTAAAGCTCCTTCATACTCCTTTAGAAGTATGAAGGAGTTGTGAAGTGATAACAGGACTTTGGCAGTGTACAATGGGCCTGCTACATCTCTTTTATGTTGAAAACCCTGTCAGTAACACCAGCATGAGACATTTGCCATTAAACAGCAAATGATTTCTTTAAACCACACTCTTGTTAAGAGAGACATGTTTTGTAATCATGAAATATGATAAACAAATTCCACTTCCAAATGACACAACACTGTGCAATTACATATTATAGCATAGCATGGAACAGAATTTTGTGCTGTGCCAGGATAGGAGTATGGTATTCATTTGTCACAGCATTGCCCCAAAAGTGCAGAATATTCATCAAAACAGATTATTTTTTTTCTGCTAGTTCAAACATGGAAATGGTTGGTATTTATCCAGCTGCATTAAAAAAAAAAAACAAACCAGAGAGGAAAGGTTCTTGTAGAAGCATCAAAGACAATATGACTGCATTTTCTAAACATTAGTTATATGATAAAAAGGGACTTAGATAAATATGTCAGGTATTTCTGCCTCCCCTTGTTTGTTTAGGGCTTTTTGTCATTATCTACTGTTCTAATGAATGATTTAGTAAAATAAATCATGTTTAGCTAAATAGTTTGGGGCTTGAGATGGAAAAACAGCCCAGACTGCGAAGTTGCCTGAAGCTGCACTTCTTAGGACAGAAGCTGAACAGTATTTTGTAATAGGGGTATTACAACCACATTCTTTAACAAGAATAAGACTTTGCTCTCTCTGTGATAAAATGCCAATAAAATCTGCCAGAAAACTGCAGTTCATATATGACATTGGTTTAGCACCCAAGTTTTCCAGCTGATACCAGCTTTGTAGTCTGTGGTTAAATATTGTATCTGTCAGGGTTTCTGTAATCTGTCTGTTTGGGAAAATGGGAACTGCCCAAATTGGGGTATAAATCAAGGCAGAATGTTTGACACTGGGGCAGCAGTCCCTCTTGGTTCTTTTAACTATCAAAAGCACACAGCCTTTCAATAGTGGCAGACATTCTTTACATGGCATCCAACACTGGCTCATCTCTTGGCTGCTCACCAAGTTTTGGCCATAAACTTTCCAGTTATTCTTCTTAAAATGAGTCATTTCATCTTAAATGGATATGAAGGACATAACTCACATGACAGCCACCTTTCATGCACTGCACTGGTATGATTTTAGCCTTGCCTCACTCCTGCATTATTGCAGAGCACACATTTCCCATATCCCCTGGTAGGTGCATTATAACACCATGGTCTTTACATCCGACAAACTTCACAGAATACACTCAGAGTGAACCACTGCATCAGGATTCCTTTTTTGTCCCTGACAACAACAGAAAATGCTTTTCCATTAAAATTTACCACAGGTCTATGAGTATTAAGGTAAATTGATGGTGTAAGTGCACTTGCCTGTCTCTCAGAATGCCTTGCTGCCATTGTGAAAATTTTCTTTTCAACTTCTTAATCTTTACATAATATTTGGAAGCGTAGCTGAGAATATAAAAAGAAATATTAGTTAAGCATTCTGCTAGCAAGCAACACTGTGTACTGCAGTGTGTTTTGCATGTGCTAATCAAGTAGACACTTAGGAAAGTAAAATGCTGCCAGACTAACAGTACTGGCTCCCAGTGAAGGACGAGGTGTTGCTTGGACCAAACCTGAGCTCCTGGGAGCAGGATGAGCAGTAGCAGCCTGCCAAACCTGCTGTGGATGTCACAGCTCCCGGGCATGAGGAACACCCTCAGGAACCAGCTGTGACCATAACAGCTGCCTCTATTGAGGCAGGCAGAAGTCTTGTGGAACACCCTTGATTTGTAAATATAATAACACATTTCATTTCTTTTAATCATCCAGGTTAATTTTACTAGAGCTTACTTATTCTGAAATAATTGAAAGTAGAGGTCACACTTAATAAACTGAAAAATGTACTTTTTTCTTTTCTTTTTGCTTTACCAAGAGCAGGACAATAGCACTAAACATCACAAAATAATACACTGCTTTTTGGCAACACATAAATTAACTGTTTCCAAATTCAAAGTTTAGATACATCTGTAAACTGTCAGCATGAGTGAAATACACTGAAACCCCCCTTGGTTTTTGCTCACAATTGTAACCAAACCCATAAATCTAGCTTTAAAGGAATGAGAGTAGTGCCAGGAACCCATGCCTTGTCTGCACTTAAAAGAGTTGGCTGGTATAGCTACACCTTAGAGCTGAATTGGCAAGCACAGATTTCTTTTCGGGTGTAACTTAAATCCCTTTTCTCATGGAATGTGCTAAAGTGGCCGAAGGACTCTGCCAATATAATGGCATCTACTCCAAGGCTTTTGCCAGTGTGACTGTAGCTGCATGCAAGGGATTTTTCATCATTCTGACAGCTATTTTGGCAAAACTCCTACATTTAGACCAAGTCCAAGTTAAAGTTGGCATTGTTTTATGTTGCAAATAAAGCAAAAGAGAAGTATTACCAGTTTATGGCCCTGATTTTACATTATTTTAAATTGTTTGTTCTAAAGGAACGTGTGGGGCAGGATCCATGTGGTCCTTTGGATGCTTGCCTCCCACATTTGTGCTGCATTAAAATTACTTGGTTTTTCAGTGGCTGAACTTTGGCAGAGGAGAAACTTACCTTACTAAAAAAAGATAGTCCATATTATTTACCCCAGGAATAGCTATCCCGATGGTTTAAAGCAAATTTCCAAACTGAACTCCAAAAGGAAGCATCTGGACCAAAGGATATGTGGATTGATACATTATTCTTCTTCATCTTGTCCTCAGTTCAACAATGAATTTAAGCACATATAGGATTAATTTTAGGCACACTCCTAAGCCCAAATCAAATTTAGTAATCATGTCAGATGTGATAATGCTCCTATTTGAAATTTAATTGAGCAGATATTTGAAATTAATCATGTGTTCTGCACTATGCAGAATCAGGATTTCTGTCAGAAGTGCAAGTTTACGCAGAGCAAGGCTGTTTGTTGTGATGCCATGTGCATTTTTTCCTGAACTGGATGTTAAGCCCGTATTTTAAAGACAACCCAAGGGCATTATTTTTCCGCATAAGTACATTTTACGTACTTAGCTCTTTTCCCCCCCTAATCTCCCTTTTGCTAAGAGTGGTTTTTTGGCTTGTCTGCCCACGCAGGGTAGTTTTCATGGGCTGTGTTGGTTGTGTCGTTTGCTGTTGAGGTCTCTGCGGTGCCCGTACTTTAATGGCTCGGAGCCCCGGAGCCCCGGAGCGGGGCCGGGCCGGGGCGGCCCCGGCCTGGGGGAGGCACCGGAGAGTTCATGCGCAATCGGGCCAATGGCACGGGGAAGTGTCATTTAATCGAGGCTTCTTCCTTCCTTTTTGTAAGACACAGAATGTGCCCGGTCGAAGAAGGCACAGACATCTTTTTGTGCGCTCTGGACAGGCCGGGCGGGCTGTGCGGGGCCTCGCTCGGAGCTCGCGGGTGCCAGCAGTGAAGGAGCTCCGCGGTTCCCAGGTGGGTGCTCCGGGCGCTGCGGGCTTTGTGCTGCTTGAAACCCAGTGCGGGAGCTGGAGCAGCACTTACCCCGACACGGAACAGGATGGGTGTCTGCTCGAGATAACATCGTGTAATTTATTGCAGGAGGCTTCTGCTGGTTTGGATTTTTTTTTTTTTTTTTTAATACGGAAAAATGAGTAGTAGCTTAGCTAAAAGAGCTTTCCATGAGTTTTAGCTGTGAAAATGAAACTGTCTGCATGAAGTGCAGTTAGTATTCAAGGTACATATATTCAAGGCAGAAGACTTATGTGTCATAACAGCCACTTCTGCATTCTTCTGTTTACAGGTGTGTTATGTATCCTGGTAAAAAAAATGTTTTAAAACAGTACATATAAATAAATAAATAAATATGTGTATGTATGTGTGTATGTGTATATATACACATATATACTCATATATATATATTTATGAACATATAACTATGCACCTACAAAGTTTTTTGCCAATGTAAACACAGTTTTTCTTATAAAGTTATCCCAACTCATATCCAAGAAAAAAATTGTCATTTAAATCTGTTTGGCCTTTTTCAGATTCCTCATTTAATCTACTATATATGTTCTTGTGATATATGCTCTTTTGTGATTTTCAAAAGACTGAGCAGTTAAACAATAAGAAAGTGGCTATTCTGCATGTTCAAAAAGCAGATCATAAGGAGGACTGAAGAGCAGCAAGAACTTTCACTCCAAGAATAAGAGCTTCCATGATGCTTTCATTAAGGAGGATGACAACATTTGTACACTTACTTGTACAAGCCAGCCAAAGGATAGGTTTCTGTTAGAGGAAAGTGGTTTGCACTTTCATTGTTTCCAGTGAGGACAGTAATTTCTTTTCTTTTATGGCCTTGCAACTTGCCAGAAATCAACAGGTCTGCTGAAGGAGTTTCCTCACCTCTGTATCCAGCATTGCATAACTGTGTGGTAGACAAGTAGAGGCAAAATGATATGTAGCAACAACCCTCCTAAAACCTCCCATTGCTTAATAACTATTGCTTGAGCATTATTTTAGCAGAGCTTCTTGGTTTTCACTTATTGGCTGAACTGTGAGCAACACTTTGCTCCTGCTAAGGGAACACAGCACCTTGGCAAAGTTGTTAGGATGTTCTTAGAACTTTTTCAACTTCTTGTGTAACACAGTGGTGTAACAGGTAGGTTTTGTTTGTTTGTTTAAAAAAACCCCAACAAATCAAAGAACATCCTTAAATGTGGAGATGTTTAAGCAGCAGAATGGCCAACGTGGTCTATGGAGTAGGAGTGTATTGTATGAAGCATTTTGTCAGTACATGGTAAAGGAGTAGTCCTTGCAGAACAGATCTAAAGTAGCACAGTATATCTAGGGTAAAACAACAAGTAAAAGGAGAATACCTCTGTGTAATAATTAGAAAATTCAAATCTCCTTCCACCAAGCCATTGTCAAAGTCAGCTGTTTTGTTTTCACAGTACAGAGACAAGTCTCTGGAGGGAACCTAAAACTGTGAAATATGATAAAAACTTTATACTATTTTAGATATCACCCTATTTTGTCCTACAGGTTGTGATTAAGAACAGACAATAAGTTTTTGAGTCCTGAGAACAGTAAATTTTAGCAGTGTAAGAGAACCAGGCTGCTGGTTATACTAATTATCTCAAAGATTTTTAGTTCATCTGGGCTCATACTTGCAAGCTTGATGGCAAAATACAAGGAGGAAGAAATCTGCCCACACTGAAGTTCATGATAAAATTCTCATAGGTAAGAACTGACTTCCCCATCTAATCTTATTCAACATAACTTCTTATGGTTTTCTTATTTGATTTTAAGCTGACAGAAGAACATTCAAACACTTTCACTGGTAACAGTAATAGGGATGGTTCTTGCTATGTAGATATTTCTATTTATTACTTTAGTTTTTGTGAAGTTGCACTGATACAAGTTCACAGAGAACATAGAATGAAAAATGAATTAATAGAATGAAAACAACAGAATGAATAGTACAAGAAAATTGCCAAAGTGGATCCCCTAAAGGTGTGGTGCTAAGAAATGTCATGGGATTTGTAATCTTTCAGTGATAACAAGCAATGGACCAAGATTCACACTGCACAGCAGAAAGGGAACTGTTGGAAGCTGTAAGCAGAATTACTACATCTTCTACCACAAGTCCATCTGATGAAGAAGAAAATCAACCCAAAGCTGAAATTTCATGTCAAGTGAGAAAAGAAAACCCAGAAAAAGATGACACGCAAGGTTGATGCTATCCTTTAATTTTATTTTTCATCTAGCTGTTTATGGCATTAATTTTTTGTATTAAAAACTTTGCTTATTTATTGCAGCAGTGGTTCAAAGCCGTACTGCCATACTCCACTGAAAAAAGCCTTGAGTACCCTTGTAGTAATAATGTAGCAATGGTGAAACCTGGTGTGTATATACACACACACAGATGTTTCCTTTCAAATGCCTCGTGCCTAAAATGTATCACAGATTAAATTTACACACCAGGAATGAAAGCAGTGATCACCAGATGGCCGGTGTTGGGAGTGCACTTTCTGGGCATCACCAGTCTGAGCTCCTTGGCAGTATCAGCAAGGACACCAAACTGAGGCTAATCTCAGGCAGGCAGCTCTCACACGCCTTTAAAGAGGCAGCACTCAACATTCACCATGCCCAAGATTACTCTCATCTGTTATTAAATAAAATGTTATGTATAACCTTAAATATATATAATCTCATCAAGATTTTAAATCTGGATGGATGTCATAAAAACCACTTCTCCTAGGAAATAGATGCTTTGAGCCAAACCCCCAAGGCCTTGATAATTGAAACTGTATGGTCAAATGATTAAGAACATGTAAAAGGGAGGCCACTGGAAGAATACTGTGGTGCCTTTACAAGTCTATTTCTGCATCAAGCTGTTCCCTTACCCCTCAATTGTGCTCCTTCACCTCCATTGGCAGAATGTTTGATACACTGCAGACTGATTTCAGCTGACTGCCTTGACAAAGACATCCTTGATTAGAAACTGGGACCAGTGTGCCCACCAAGATACAAATATTCCATTTCTTTTATCCACTTATCTGGCCTATATGGCACCTGATGAAATCTATTGTCAGTAGATTTCAAGGACAGAGGAATTGCCTTTTTGAAATTCTACATCAAATTCAAGCAAGCTGTCCAACCAGCTGTCCCATACTTTTTATATGTGCACAAATATATACATATATATATATGTGTGTGTTTGTGTGTGTGTTTGTGACTGTGGGAAGAGAGAGAGGGGAAAGAAGGAAGGTATATAAAAATATATCTATTATATATATATTATATATATATATATAAAATTGTAGA
>VYZP01018816.1:0-60079 GCA_013400635.1 Hypocryptadius cinnamomeus | reverse complement strand
AAACAGCCAGCCAGGGGCGAGCGGGCGGACTGGGAAATGCAGATGGATCTTGGAATGTAATTATTGCAGTTGGAGCCCCTCTCACTCTGCATTGTTCACAAATTAGCTGCAGTGCCACAACTTTTAATGACCTCTTCACTTGCGTGGGAATAATTTCTGCAGCAGCCCTTTTTAGTTGCTGTAATTAAAGTAATTTAAAAGTTTTAACTAGAAAGTGCACTCAAGGCACAGGAACTGATAAAGGGAAATGTGGCTTCAAGAGCTCTTTTTTCCCCACCCCGTGCAGAGCCCCCACTGTGTCAGAAAATTACAGAATGTCCGTCTTTCTGTTTGGCTCCACAACAAAGCATTTCCACCTACTCACTCCGTGCTTTTCATATTTTTATTTTTGAATCCGGATGCTTTAATGGGGGAAGAAATGAAATCTGTTGCTATGACCATGTGCCAACATTAAATGGGAACAGAGGACTGGAAGAAAGTTTGGAGCACAAGGAAGCCAAGAAACCATAGAGGGCCCTTCCCCTGCTTCAAAACCTGCAGCGTTTGTGGGTTCCAGTGTTATTTTTGCCTTTTGAGCCTTATGCATCTCTAATTAGTTTTTAATGCTGTGTTTGTTAACAGCCCATTCCTGCTGTTAATTTGGATATTGATTGTTTTCTAGATAAAGATTATTCCAGTATTCCATGGACAAGCTTTACTCTCATATTTGTTTGATTAGGCCATGGAAAACATGAAAAGGGATAAGTTTTAAAGATAGTGAAGCAAAGGAAAAGGCAAGAGTCAGGAATGATTCTCAAAGTCTAATTCTTTACACACACTATGGGAATGGGACATTCCTGAATCCTGGCATTGGTACAGAAATCACACAGCCTGAATATCCTGACAGAACCACCCCAAGGAGCTAAATTTTGATTTTTTGTGATGCTCCCTGTGGTCACTGACCACCCTCCAAATGATGTTGATCAATTCCAACCACAAACCACTCTGAAACACTTCAAAGACACAAACTTAATAAACAAGCAAAACACCAATATCCTAAAGGAGTTCTAGCACTGGGTGTGACTATTGAAAAATATAAATTCCAACTGTTAATAAAATATTTACCAGCATAAATCACTATGAAATAATAAATTCATGACACTCTACTGCAGCCTACCTAAAATCCATGGACAATTATTGTTCCCAAGGAGAGCAGGAGGTGAAGCTGAGCTGACTTTTTGGCTTTTCAGTGTGTGTCTGTGAATAATCCCTCCAGTTTCAGTATTCTGCAGGTGCAGAGACACCGCCAGCATCGTTTTTAATAAAACATTCCATTGTAAATCAAGAAACACGCATACACACACCATAAACGGGGGGGAAAAAAGAAGAATAACATTTCAAAAGCCAAAGAGGCCATAAAAACTGGGTTTTACTGCGGGTGGTTGACCCTGGTTCAAGTTTAATTCACTCCAGAAAGGAACTTCTTTGGGAAGCAGCGTTTCACTCTGTTCTGTCTGGGCCTTGGCAATTCAGGGGTTCTGCACTTAAATAACAATTCCACAGCCTCTCCATATAGACAATTAAAGTGCATTCATTAGGAGATTACTGCCCTATTAAAGCCATCAACCTCTGGCTGATAAATAATCAGTCTAACTAGTGCACACGCCTCGTGGTTATAATTAAATCAGTTTGCAGTTGGTGGCGACCATTAAACAAAGTTAATGATGATATTCTTTTATTGGTTGGAGGCAATAATATATAACAAACATCAGACAAGAGGGTATTTGGCCCTGCAATCAGAATTTGAGTAATTTTATTTTTGATTTTAAAAATTTCAGTACTAAGACTTAGCCTAGGTTGGCAGAGATAGAACAGGCAGAGACTCCTAGAATTTTTTGGTTTAAAGGCAGCTTAAAGATCACCTCATGCCACCCCCTGCCAGGGTCAGGGACACCTTCCACTTTTAAAATTTGTTAATATCAGACAATTTATCAATCAACAAAAATTGCTGTACCAACAAAAAGCTGCTGTATTGATCCACAGTCTGTCCTCTAAATCACCTCAATAAAATCATGTAATGGGGAGAGAGAGGGGTCCTTGTTTCTATGGTGGTTTGAATTTTGTGTTAAAAATAAAATATAAAAATCAAGTTAACCTCATGTTTGGGGTTCCATTCCAGCTGGACTGCAGCCCCACTTCCCATATTAACTTGGTATTTTACTCCACTTGTTGTCTGCAGGATTTTTGTCACATCAGGGAACAACTCCCTGTGCACCTGCCACATNCACATCAGGCACCACCTCCCTGTGCACCTGCCACATTAACAACTCCATTTTCCCCTTAAACACCTGTTAACTAAAACCTGTCAAAAGAAAGCACCTGCATGCAGAAAATATGGATTGGTTTGCCAAAAAAACAGCCTCAAAATCCTGTTTCTTTTGGATTAAATGGTTTTTTCAAGCTGAACAAAAAGTATCTCTTTTTTTGAGCGATATTTCTGTGTTGGGTAATTCTGCCTTTTGATTTTCAATAATATTGATTGAGCCATGGCACAGAAGAAGGTTCTGAAAGCTTTTCATTGCTCCCATTCCCATTCCATGGATTAAACTGCCTGTCCCACACCAGACTCAAATATCCTCTGTATTTCAGAGCAGAGTTTATGAGATTTCTCATATTTATTGCTCCAATTATCTCAGGCAGTAAACAAGAGATGGTGCAGAATTCTGAGACTCAAAACTTAGGGAGTCATGGAATTATTGAGGCTGGAAAACACCTTCAAGATCAAGAAGTCCCAGCACAAACTGTGTCCTCAAGGACAACATCCAAATATTTTTAAAATTCCTCCGGGGATGGTGACTCCACCACTGCCCTGGATAGTCTGTTCCAAGCCTTAACAACATTTTCAGGGAAGAAGTTTTCCCTAGTAAGTCCCCAATATCACTAATTCACCTCTTCCCAAGGCTGTGATCTCTATTTTTAAAGCTGTTCCTGTCACCACCTACAGAGATATTTTAGGGGGAAGAACCACACAAGTTTTGATAAGAGCCATCACATGAATCAACACCCAAGGAAAGGAAAATCCAGACTATCAATATTTACAGTTCTTGAAAGGCCACTGTCAGGTTTTTATTTGGGAATTTGATGCATGTTGGAGGAAATAATAAGCAAGAGAGAGCAGCAATAAAGAAAAGGAGAAGTTAAAGTGCTTGGAGAGATTAATTCTCAAAGCAAGACAATGAAGTGGCTGCAACATGATATTAAAGTGGTAGCAAATCTCTCTGAGATTAGAAAGGAGCCTGGTGGACAGATGGATTGGGCAATCATTTGATACGAATCAGTTTAGAACAAGATAAAAGAGAGAAGAAGGAAAGGAAAGGGATGTTTTGGGTCTGACAGGAGCAGGTTTAGGGACAGGGAGGTACCAGCTGACTTTGGTGTTAATTTGGTGGCACTTGTCTCACCAGAGTGACACAGGCACAGAAAAGAGACGAAGAAAGAGCTTGTAAATGCAGGAACAGAGGTGAAATTCAGAAGATGCAGGAGAAATCAATGCCCTGCTCCATGAGGAGCCATTTAAAAGGCAAACAGGATGCCAGGAAAATCAAATGGTGTAAGAGTTGATGCAGAGATGGGGGAACCAACAGAAAAATGGGAAGCAAAGGAAGTGAGAAACTTTTTCCCTAGACAAGCCAAACCAAATAGAGCTCATCTGCAATTAATAAATAATTAATTAATCTGTGTTCCACCCAGCTCTGGCAGATGTGAAATTCCCTAGGGAAGCAGCCACAATTCATACAAACCACCACCACTTGGCTCATTTAGGATCAGCTGAGAATTTGGGACTGGGAAATTTGCAGGCAATGCCTTGCTGCAGGTTTGGGGTTGGGTATTTTAGTACCAAGTGCTGACATTTCCAAAAGCAAGGAGTTCAGGATAATATTGAATTTGCATTTACAAACTGAAGGAGTGTTTTCCCAGTTTCACTTGCAGTGTTCAACCCCACAGCTCTTCCCAGTGAACAGAATATTCCAGGGGAAAACCTATATTCCAATTTTATTCCTTTATCAACATGCACATTATCAAGCAGTAATTGATGCACTATCAATTTTGATGCACTTTTGCAGTAATTGATGCATTAGCCTGTTTTCTTAATATATTTTTTAAATAATGACCTTTCTTTCCTTAGAGACAAAATACCAAAGCCACCTCTCCACTTTCACTGCTCTTAATTTCAAAGCAAAACTCTTTTCCATGTCACCTAAATATATCCATCACTTCTCTGCAAGCCTCCATAATCCCTTGCCAATAACACCTCCAATTTCATTTAGTACATCCTTCCCAGAAACTCCTGATGTTTTAAATCCCCAATCACTTTTCTCACTCAGCCATGTCTCCCTTATTCCAATAATTTCATACTTATGCTAAAACATCTGTAACTCCCATTCAGCAAACTCGTTATATAAGATAGGCAGCTTTTCCCTCTTAGCTCTGCTTTGATTTACATCCTTTCCAAAGGTATTTTCCTCTGAACATTGTTAACCACTGGATAAATTACCTTGGGATTTAGGCAGCGACATCCAAATCTCTCTCCACCCTCATTACTCCAGCTAACAGAAGATGGGGAGTAATTTTTCAGTTTAGAACGCAGCTGATTTTTCCCCTGAGCTTGTGAAAGGCAGGCCCTTCATAAACATTATTCTGATTTTTCAGTTTGGTTCTTTTCCTGGATTTTTTCCCCTGAAATCACACCCTGCCCATGGCTGGAGGAACATCTACAGCATCTCCTTGGTGCTTCCCTGCAGGAACACCATTGATAACAATCTCACAGGGAGCCCCAGGGTAAATCTCTTTTGTGCTGAGCTGAAATTGGAGAAAACTCTCAGGATTTTTCTCCAATACCTGAGAGTATTTTCCAGCTCTGCTCCTCCTGTGCACCCACTGCTCCATGTAGGAGTCACACTCTGATTCTGGAATTTCTGGCAGGAATTTCCAGCTGCACTCCCAGCAAGCACTGCTGAACACATCCTACTTTCACAACCCTGTCGCCCAATGACGTGAGGTTTTACAGATTTAATGAACATCTTATTTTAAATCTGGCTACTTTGCAACATTAGAACAAATTCAATTATAAATAAAAGCTTTCAAACATGTTTAAGGACATGATTAGTAAACAACCTTACCTAGTGCAGGGTTTCAGCTGAAAAACGTGGAGAGGAGATATCTTGGATGTATATTCTGGTTTGATTTGTTTCCACTGGATTTATTTCCATTTTCTCTACGGCTCTGAAAGGGCTGGAAAGGAATCTCAAATACTCAACCACTTAAAAAAAAAAAAAAAAAAAAAAAAAAAAAAAAAAAGAGTCCAAACTTAACACAGTTATCCACTTAAAAATAGCAACCCCTGGCTAAGAGGAGCCCTTTTTATACCTTCCTGGGTCACTCCTTTAACTTTTGGTGATGCTCAAGCCCCTTTTCCACAGGTGAACCAGCCCAGAGGGATTTTCTTGATTGCAGATTAGTGCCAGCCTGAGAGGCAGGCTCTTACTCACAGGAGCAGTGAGTTATGTTATGAGTAAGCCAAGAGCCCTGCAGGAAACAGAGCAATTTTGGAGAACTCACCTCCTGTTGGGTGCACAGGACTTCTCACCTTCCCAACAGAATATTTAATGTCCATGGAGAAGATACAAAAACTGTATAACGGGCAAACTGCCCCCAAAACTTTCAGAAATATAAATTCTGATTTTAATTTCAAGTGTGGAGAAGGTCAAGTCACTAATTTGGAAGATACAGTGGGATTTGAATAAGAAAACTACGGCAGGTAACCTGCCAGGAATGGGAGTTCACACATAATGGGTTACATATTAAATTGAATTTTAAAATAATATCAAGGATACTGTCATCCAATGTGTCACTGTAGAGTCAAGGCTAAAAATAACATTGGTTTAAAGAAATGCAGTAATTCTTTAATACTCACAGTAATAATTATGTCATTATAAAAGTTATCAATTTTATCCTGCTGGATTAAAACTCTCACCGTGCTTTTGAAGCTGGTGGTGTCAGAAGCACCAAAAATTGATGTAAGTGCACACAAGCAAAACACTTCCAGCAGGAGGAATGGGGAAACACTCTGATCAAAATTAGGTACAAACATGATCAAAACATTCCCATTTCTGATAAAGGACTCTGCTCCAACATGGAAAACATAACACTCCAATCCTGCTTTAAAGCATGGAATGAAAATACTGTACAAGGATTTCTCTGGCCTTGCTGCCCCTTCTTAAATCGTTTGGACACCTAAAAATTTCCTGCTGCTGCTGCATCATGACACGGCCACGATGTCCTTCCTCTCCTCTGAGCATCTGCTCTGGGGTTTGGACTTCTGTCCCACACAAACAGCAGAGCTTTTGGAGAACATTTTCTGGCCTGGATGATATTTAACCATAAATAGAGGAGATTCTCTGGACTTTCCATGGGCTCAGTGAACATTCCCCAGTTGCTGCAAATATCGAGTGCGTCACAACTCGATGTGCAAGCTGGTCCTGAATCCTTTTACCCCGTTAGGAATCCCACAGAGTTGGGATGGCACCGCAGGAAAACCAGCTGAGAAGAGTCACAAAGACGTCCAATGTTTGTTTCAACACCCGGGGCAGGCAAAACCCTTCAAAGGAACGCTGGAGGATTTCAAAGGAGTGGTCAAAATGCTGCAAGTGTTTGAAGAGAGAACTGAGCAAACATTGACTCTTCTGTGAGCTAACACCGAAATCCTGCTGGGGTTTGGAGCTGCCTGTTTAGAGCCAGGCAAAAATGATTTCTGTAACACATAAGACACACGGGCTTTTTGTTAATTTGGGTTTCTCCTTCTCACCTAATTTTTGACACAATAATAAAATACAGATGCCAACAGAGACTGTGGTTTCTGACTTAGAGTAGATTGAAATGGTTCAAAAGTCTTGTTTGCTTGTGGCTTTTGCAGAAAATTGAAGTGCTCACAGCAAAAATAAACCTCAGTAGATTTTGTTACTCTTATGGTTGGTTTTTTTCTTGGCTGATCGTACAGCTAATCAAAGTGCTCTCATACCACCAGAAACTTCTTATTTTCCATGATGTGATTGAATGAATTCATTGCTCAGTTCTCTATAGACAAATCCCAGAGAGATGTTTTTCCATCCTGAGCAAGTTTGACTTGAGTGGATGGAGAGTTCTTGACTTGGGAGAAGCATGAAGCCCAAAAGGTCACCCCTGTCCACTGTAAGGTCTGACCATCACCAAATGACCACATTTAAGCTCCACATTTCCTAAAAGACTTCCACAGAACTCCTCAGGACCACAACAGGCTTCTGTGGGATGAAGTTAGGATCAATTAGGATCGTCCCTCAGGAAGCAGCACCCTTCATCCAGTCACGACACAGAGCTCTGTTTTCCAAGGCCACCCCACATCCAATCCCAACTCATCCCTCTGAGAGCACTGTAGGACACACAGTGGGGACAGGTATTTCAGGAAGTAAATATGGAAGCTGAACAAGCCTGAGTCTCAGTACTTCATGTTTCGCCCTCACAGCTCCTGTTGGCCACATCCATCAGCTCGTTCATGCAAATCCTATGGAAAACCTGGATGAGGGAGGACAAAATCTTGACTCAGCAATCAGGCTTGTCGAAGACACCCAGCACCTAAACACTGAAATTTAATTGTTGGAGCGCTCTTTTTGTGCCCATGATTTTAAACATGTGGGATTTTGTCAGTACGTGACCCTGACTGGGTTCTTGGAAGGCTTCAGAAAATTCAATTTTATTGCCACATATTTGAAAAAAGATTAAATAGTCTTGAACACCCTTGGGAAAAACAAAGAGCTTGGGATATTTCCTGGAGCTATTTTGAATGGGTTAGTTAAGAACCATAATGCAGAGATTTTGTTCTTTGCTCAAACATCATCCATCTAACTGGAAAAAGAAAGGGAACTTGGCATTTCTTGCTCGTGGTCATTGAAATTGGCTCTCAGGATACCTGTGCCATTGACTTTATTGTTGTGGAGCTGCTGACATGGCAGGAAAACCTCATTATGCAGGATTTAGCAAGGGAACATTGTCAATTGTCAGGGGGAGATGTATTTCCCACTCCTAGGGTTATGTAAGGCTTTTTATCTCTCTGTATGTAAATGTACATCCCAAGACACTTTTATCCCATCAGATGTGTTGGTGATAAGATCTGTTTGAAGAGAGGGATGGAGATGACCCAGTTAATGAACTGTTGCCAGGAGGTGGGTGGGTTATTTTTGGTGACCACTCTGGAAAGAAAGTCTTAATCTGCCTCTTACCCACATAGTAAATATATTCAGGAAAACTTTGCCTGGACAGCTCTTTGTTTGCTTGAACTTTGTGTCTGGCACTCATAAAATGATCCTGACTCTTTGTAAAGTGTTTGAGCTCCAGGGAAAACCAAGAGTGAAACCCAAACCATCAGTGAAACCTAAACCAAGAGTGAAACTCAAACCATCAGTGAAACCTAAACCAAGAGTGAAGCCCAAACCAAGAGTGAAGCCCAAACCAAGTCCGCTCCTTTCTCATGGCATTGTTGAGTGTCAAAAGGTTCCATTCAATGTTGTCCAGTGATGAGACAAGGGGGAAATGGCTTTGAGCTGGTTGATGGATTTAGATGGGATTTTGGAAGGAATTCTTCCCTGTGAAGGTGGGGAAGGTGGCAATTTGTGCCCAGAGCAGCTGTGGCTGCCCCTGGATCCCTGGAAGTGTCCAAGGCCAGGCTGGACAGGGCTTGGAGCAGCCTGGGGCAGTGGGAGGTGTCCCTGGCCATAGCAGAGGGCTGGAATTAGATGACCCAAACCAAACCATTCTATAATTCTCTGTTGGGGATAATGACATTTCTCCAGTTATTTTAAATTATGATTTTCTTCCTGCTTTACCCTAAATAAAAGTGCAGTTTGTAGTGTCAGTTCATCCTTTCTGACACTGCCTCTCTCACAGCACCTTTACCCCACACCAGATCCCAGAGTGGCTGTGGCACTGACTTGATTGATGAACTGTATCACCATTCACTGGGTCATATTTAACATATTTGTTAAATATGTTCTGAACATATTTCAGAACATCTGTCCAGTTAATGTGGTTTGCAAGAGAGCTTTCTGTCTTCTCCACAATGCAGTGACTCCCCAATTAATAAAAGGGAACTAATTTTGGAATGCTTGAATTGAACAATTAGAAGCTCCATAAAGGCGTTTCTCTGTATGGCATTAAATATAGCAAGAATTAATTTGCTGGAGTGGTTAAAATGTACGTGACAGGATTTTAGTGGGAAAAAAACATTCATGTAATGCAAATAAAAATCTAATCAGAAGAGTGAGAATAAAGCAGAATTTATGGTTGGGGACTCACCACACACAAACTGTGTACTTGCAAAAGGGGTCTCAATTAAATACACTATATAAAATTAGACCAGCAGGGGGTTTGCTGTAAGGCACATAAAGCATGTTTAAATGAATCAAAACTCATTAAAAAGCTGTATAATTACAGTTAACTAGCAGGGAAAAAAAAAATTTTAAAAGAGAGTCTGGACAGAAAGAATAGGATGTTAAAACAAGGAGGTGAAGTGGCTGTGAATGGACAGAAAGGAAAAAATAGGTCATGGGAGCAGAAAAACAAGCCCACAGAGGATCAGAATAATGGAAAATACCTGCAGGAAGGCACTTCTGAGTGTCTCAGTAGTGGGAAGCACACCCAAATGGGACAGTGACGATGTGTCTGGGATTTTCTCAAGGTGTCACTGCATTATTCTGCTCTCCCTCTGTGTTTTATTGATCCCTCTGGGCACATAACAGTGATGAGAGCAGCCCCACTAATAGCAGTGAGAGCTCATGTCACCAGGCAGGAGCTGTGCTCAGGGACCTCCTGAGCTCCCTTCCACCCTCAGTTATTTTTTGGTCCTGCACATCCCAGCAGGATCCTTCCCCAGCTGGTTCATCTCAGCTGGGCTGGGGGAACACCCTCCAGAGGAGCTCAGCCACCTGGTGAGACAGAGGACAGCCTTGGTCCAGGATGTGGCCATGGCTCCCATGGAGGGAGGATGAGTTCTTCAGTTTAAGACCAAAAGCACAAGAGCTTTAGGACAACCACTGGCCATGACATAGCAGTAACTTGCCCATCTATTGATTCAGAGACCCTAAAACTGTCACCACTGGTTTCATCACCACTGACCAAGGTCCCATCACAGATTCACACCATCACTGAGGTTGGAAAAGCCCTCCCAGACCATCAAATCCAGCCTGTGACCAATCCCTGCCTTGTCACCAGTCCAGAGCACTGAGTGCCATGTCCTTGCACTAAGGCATTCCTTGCACACCTCCAGAGATGGGAACTCCAAACCTCCCTGGGTTGCCCCGTCCAATGCTTAACAACATTTTTCCATGAAGAAATGCTTCCTGATGGCCAGGAAGAATCCCTCTGTTTGTAAAAAAAAAAAAAATCTAAATTGGAGCTGTCACCTGCTAATCTATATCTAATGACATCCAGTTCTGCACCACGAAGAGACTGAGGCTGCTTCAGATATAAAACCACCCTGGCCTCAGGAGCCTGAGTTTCCCTGCCAGTTCCTTGGTTTCTCAGCAGGCTGAGTTATAGACTTCACACGGACTGCCACACACGGTCCATGGCAGCTCTGTGTTAAATGCACCAAAATGAAAATCAGAGCTGCCTTTGCGAAGGGCTCTCTCGTGCCGCCGTAGGGCTCACACGTGCACGGCACTCACAGCAGCTCTCAAGGTCACTCCAGCTTTCTGCCTCGCTGGCAAAGATGAATTTGAGTTCTGTTCCTGCTCCAAACTCATTTTTCCCTTAGTTAACTCCATGCTTTTACTTAGTTCTATCTTTCTGGTCCAGCAGCCGATTCCAAATTTAATCAAACCTCTCATGTAGATCTCATTTTCTTCTATTTATCTACATTACTGGATTTCTCTCCCTTTTCTTCCCTTTTTCCTGAGACCCAGCACCACATCTCGAGATTCTTAGTGCACAATTTGAAATTCACACCTTCAGGCAAAATGTTTCTCAATGATGTAAAAAATTATTCCAGAGAGCATTCCCAAGGCAAACCGTCACATTTCCTCTGATCGGCAGTGCAGAATCAAACACCTTCAAAGACACTTGATTTTCCTGGAGATTCCAACAGGCAACAGCAATTCCTGGGTTAAAAGAACCTTCTAGTTCTGCCTCCAAGGCTCTCATCCTGCAATCCATAGATATCCCCATCAATAATTCCTCAGTGCTGCTCGGGATCTAATGAGAAGAGCTGTGCAGGACAACTCATCATCCCGATTGGATCGCAGGGAGGGCAGGACTTTGCCATTCATTTTTGGGGATTTCAGGCCTGAGCTGTGAGCAGTTCTCTGCCTGCAGTGATTTTCCCCTCCTCACTGCCTGCATTATTAAATAACCCAGTGCAATCCATGTGTTTTCCCCGGTGGATGGACTCGGAGTCGCGTGGCACTTCAGGAGAGGACAGCAATTAAGGGAGATGCACCAGGGCTTACTCTGAATTTATGAAACTGAGAGTCTATTCCTCATTACAGTTCTCAGTAAATCATCCTCCTCTTGCTTTTCCTTGGAAACTGCTTCAACTGCTGCCTGTATTTCCATTCTTTTATGTATGTAAAGCCTTTTACAAGGCATTGTACCAGTAAAAGCAAAATAAACCAAAAAGAATTGTGCCTTAAAAATACATAAAATAGAAAATATTGCAAGAGACTCTGAGATCTTTGCATGTGGACCACGAGATGCAGTTTACCACAAGATTTTCCAAAATAATTTCAAGATTATTTAATTCATTTTTCTTTAGGAAGAAGGTTTGCAAAAGTTGGTGACTCTGATGGTCTATTACATAAGAAGATATTCTCACTTGAGGAAGATAGACCTCTCTGACCTAGCAGAGCTTCTAATCACATTTCACAGTTAGCAGAGCTGGTCTGAGACTGGCTCCTTGAGAGGGAAACTGAGGTAATGGGGACATCAGATTCCCTCCTGTTATCACAATGAATGAAAAGGAACCCACCTATTCCGCAGGACAAACTGATTTTTAACAGTTTTGCACAACCTGGAAGCAGAAAGGAGTGATTTTCAGAAATCAAAATCTCTTCGAATTATAACTGTTGCTTTAATTCCCTTTTGCAAAAGGGAAACTTGAGTGGGGATGTGTCCAGGCAAATCTTGCTCCCTCCTCTTTACCTGCTGTGCATTCCTCAGCACTGCCAGGCTGAAAATCTATAATTCCCCAGGTTTTCCTGCTGAGCCAGGCTGGTTTCTTTCCTTCCACACAAATTCTGTGTTTTCCTGAAACCAGAGCAGTTTGTACCAGTCCATGCACACATCTCCTTTTGGGCTGGAGCAAACACACGTGGGAAAAGGAAAAAGGCAGCTGAGCACTCATTATTCCATGGATGTGCTGGTCCTACAGGAACACCTCTGCACTTGGATGGGAGCTCCACTCAGAGCCCGAGCTGTGCACAGGTTTAACCTTATTTTACATGCACAATTGGCCTCAGGAATGATTCCCTGAGCATCCCTTTGCACAGGGGTCTTGCCCTCGACTTTCAGACCTTGTTTGTTCTAAACGACGAGGGAAGCACCCGCTCACCTCAGACGTCCTTCCTCTCCAGCAGCTGGCACACCTCTCTCCACCTGGATTTGGAACAGGGCTTTTAATAACTCTCCATTTTCAGCCTTGCTTGCACTTTGCAGGGGGAAAAGCAGGCTGGCTAGGAAAGTTCCAGTGGCACCAGCACGAGCCTTTGTAGCAACAGCTCTAAGAGGAAATTGGAAAAGTAAGGCTGGAGAGAACAATTCTATTTTAAAAGTATTTTAGAATCTCTGGGTCAAAAAAAAAAGGAAAAAAAGGAGGAAAAGAAATAAAAACTTCACAGATTCTTTCTACTTTATCTGAAAAAAAAAAGACCTACTAGTTTTCATTTCACTTCTGTGTCTTTTAAGCACATTAAGAAGTAATAATTTGCTCATATCCTAAAGACATTTCGACAGTTCCTTGGCTTCCTCCTCACTGTTCTCTGCAACTGTCTGTCCTTTTTTTCTTCTCTATGCAATGGAGAGTGACCTCTTGGCCAAAGGAGGGTCACCCTCACAAAGGACTCCAGCTTCAGCAGAGACTGTTCCAGCAGGGCTGGTGTTATTTAAAACCTCAGCCCTGGTCAGCAAACGTCTCACCTGTCCTTGCTCCGTGAAGGCTGCACATGGCCAAGGTCTGACAGGCTCAGGTTGCCACCAGGTCACAAAATGTTGTCCTTCACATCTCACTGGGCTGGAGGAGCTGCTGGGAAGTTTTCCAAATGTAACTGAGATGCAACATGAATAATAAAAGGGAAAAGGACTTAGAGTAAATGATAATAGAGATGTACCCAAAACAGAAAAGGAAGAAATCCCCACCCTGACCAGCACTGGAAATCTTTTCCCCATCCCTCTTCACAAGGACTGGAGCTGTGGACACTTGGATCCAGAAGGATGTTCGGGGAGCATGACACCAAATCAAATATTTTTTCTTATAAATTAACTTCGAGTGTTCTATTGATAAGGCTTTCCTGTATCAATTTGGAAGTTCTAGCATTATTGGAACTGGACTAATAGTTGAGTCTTGAAACATAAAATGAACATCATATCATTGGTAAAGTCAACACTGCCCTCCAGCCACCTCTGCAAATAACAACACAGAGATGAAAAGCACTTTTTGAGTTTAATTATTTACCCCTTGGCAATAAATATCTACTACACCAAATCACCTCCACGGTGCTGCAAGAAAGGGGAAATGTTAATGTGAGACAACGACAGGATGAAAATCATATTGGACACAAACCAAATAAATTATTCAGGCTATCCTACAGAAAATGAGGATGGCAGGTTAGCCACAGGATATCGACCACCCTTGGCAGGTGATGGCTTTTATTGGATGTGATAAAGGAGAGGCTACGGGTGAAGAGCCACACGATGAGCGATTCCCTGATCATCCTGAAAATTGACAGAAAGATTCCTCATGTCTCAACTGCAGAATGGGATACTTAACATTTGGAGTGCCATTTGATGACATTCATGAGATGATAATGACTCTGTGTCAGTAATGACCTAGACTGGATTTGGAGTGCTGACCTAGAGATAAAAAACCTTATAAGGCATTACAGTCACCTAAGCCACTGCCACCAAACTTCAGCACCACTTAAACTCCTTCCCTTGATTTCCACATGAGGAGGATCCTGCTCTCCACAGAGTGTTTGCAAAAGAGGCCAGAATTATTCTCCCTGAGTTAAAACTTTGATTTAAAGAGGAGCAGATCTAAGCCAATATGAGAATATCCATCATTCCCTCCTCCTCTGTTCTGCCTGTTTTCCATAACCTTGCTCCGTGCCCTGCGGGGCAGAGCTGATGGAGTGACCCTCCTCAAGCTGACATATTTTATGATCTGCTCTCCTTGCACCTTTTGTTGCTGACAGGATGGGAAGTAAAATAAAATATGTGGTCTAATTAAATCTCAGTATTATTATATTAATAAAGAGGGACAATCTCTAGCAAGAGCAAATCAAGAACAATCTCCAGTGATCTGCTGGAAAGAATGAAAGAGAGATAAAATGAGATGAGGCCTCTTGCTCCAGAAAAACCTCATTTTACCCAGATTTTTGGGACTCAGCAACACTCCTTTGTACAATAAAATTAAAGCTGGCAGTTTGGAAGGAAAGGACTGTACGGGACACCCTAAACAATCCTAATAATGTGAAACCACAATCACTTGGGTTTACTCCTTTTTGGGATACCCTTAATCCTAATTCCAGTTACAGTTTACTCAGGGACTGCCTGGACAGTTATGAACTGGTTTGCATTACTGGCCTAACTGGTTTAAGTGGAGCTGGGGCTGCTTTGCTGATGGCAGCGTTTGGGAACAACTTCTAAAGCAAAAAGTCTGGAAAACCCCACATCCACAGAACTTTTCCTGCACTTTTGGCACAGGACAGAGCATCCAAGCACAGACCACATCCCTTCAACCCAACATAAAAAGGCAATACTAAAATACTCTTTACTAAAGAATTGAATAATTAATAACATTTATGTTCCTATATGATATAGATACTTCCCTCTACCACATAAAACATCAATTTCCATGTTCCTTCCATTGAAAACCACTAATGCAATTTTAAGGAATACTCAAAGCACAGTTTTTGGCACAAGACTCTTTTTTTCCTATCTCTTGAAAATGGTTGTGGAATTATTGTCACAGCCTGTATTTGTTTTTGGATAAGTATTTTTATCAGACTGCTGATTTAATTTACATGCTACACATTATTTGGCCATCTGGCCTCTTCCAGAAAACATCAGAACAGATTTTTAAATCATTAGGAGTATTAAAATCATAAAAGCAATAAAAAATATTTATTATTGCCAAGGACAAGTCTTGAGTCATTCTTATTACCCTTCTTGGGTTTTTTTGCAATGTATTAAAAATTAAAACCAGGGGTTTTAATTGTTATTAGATGCTTATAATACATAAATTAATTGTTATTTATTATAATATATAATTTAATTGTTGGATGCTTTTGAATCTACAATTTTAAGTAATGTAAGAATTTGGAGATAATAATCTAAGAAAAATTAATTAAAAAAATAACTAAAAAAAATGCTGCCATTTAATCTTTTAGGATTTAAAATGTCACATAATAATCACATTGTGCTTTACACGACCTGCTGTGTTAAACATGAGCTGAAAGTGCAGCTGTGAGGGCATTTTTTGGGGCTATTAATCCCCTGTAGATCCCTGGGTTGAACAGAATTGCTGCCACAAACTCCTTCAGGGCCGGTGTGACTCCAGCCACGCCATTGTGAGAAACATCTCAACAGCAAAATTGCTTGTAAAAGAAGAAAATTATCCATATTTTTTTGAAGTGAACCAAAACCAGGGAGTTTTTCCTCATTTCTCAATGGAAACTCCTCACACAATTGCTGTGGCAACAGAATTATTTCTGCTTTAATAGACTGTGAAGCTCTTGCTTTATTTAGTGTAAATATTTAAGTATTGTGCTTGAATGAGAAGTGCACCCTAATATTTTACAAATTGTGATTTTTCTGAAATGACAGTTTATATAAAATGGATGGGGATGTTTCATTTGCTGAAGAAAATCAGTCTGTGAGTTCATTGGATATTAAAATTTCATATTTACCTCTCCTCTTGACAAAAAGTGGCTTTTCCCACTTGTGTTTTAGCAGGAGCAGCTCTGTTCCAAGCACAAAACCCTCCCAGCCAGAGCTTGATAAGTGAGGCATTATTTCAGTGAGGATGGTGGGGTTATATCCATCTGAAAATTCCACTGAGGGAGGGGAAAATCAGGACTCTGGGCACTGCTCAGTGATTGCTCAGTCAGCTGGAGCTCATCAAGCCATGACTTTCCATCCTTCACTTATTCCCCCTCTGAGCCATGGCTGGGACACGTTTTTCTCTCCTCCCTTATCAGGGCTGGGTTTCATATCAGTTTCCTTTGGAATGTCACAGCAAGCAGGAGGGCTCCTTTCAATGAGGTCAAAAAGAGTTTTCTGAGATGCTTTTTTGGGTTATTTTTAATGCTTCCAATTCTAACGGCAATCTACAGGAGGAGGCATGTTTGCTGAGGAGAGAAAGATTTTAAAAGAGGCATTGAAAATTCCAGATTTGCCTCTTAAAATGTTGTCAAATCTTTTTTTTTTGTTTTACAAAAAGTAGTTTTTCAGGTGGAAAAATTTAGAAAATTCTTATTTAATGCAAAGTTGGTTTATGACCTTCACCAATACTCCATCCTCGCACACAGAGTAGTTTTTAGTTAATTTAGGATATTGATGAAGAAATTCTTTAGCAAGACAGTGATGAGGCCCTGCCTCAGCATAGATTACCAGGAAAAGTTGTGGCTGCTCCTGGATCCCTGGAACTGTCCAAACTCCGGATGGACAGAGCTTGGAGCAACCTGGGATGGAGGAAAATGTGCAATGGGATGGGCTTTGAACCCTTTGACCCAAACCGTTCTGTCATGATTCTATTTTAAAAAGGATCACAAGTTAAACAAGTGGGTGGATAACCTAATCCCAATTCACTTTAGAAATATATTAAATTTGGAAAAAGCTGACTTCTGATTTAATTTGGTTCCTCATTACCAACCCTTCCAGCTCTGTAAGGTCTTTCAGTGCCAAGAGTTTCTTTTCAATTAAAACCCAGACAGTGGTGGGACAACACACTGCCAGGTACACAGTCACTCTCAGAAATATCTAATCAGTTATTTTGTTACTAATTTAATTCTGGTTTTAATTCTTTGACACTACACCAGAATGTTCAGGCACCTCCTGTCTAAAAGTACACAAATAATTATGAACCATGCTTTGTATTAGGTTAATTTTTAAAGAGGCCATCAGATTTTTCTCCAGAGCAACTCTTTTTTTTCTGTCACTTTAAACCTGTGTTGGTTGAAACAGGTTTTCTGCATTAAGCAGTGCTAAACAGCTACTAAGTAACTATTAGTTATAGTAAATTAGACTATTAATTTTATTAAATTAATGGTAGTTTAACCTGAGTCCCTCAGTAAAGAAGAAATCCTTATGAGGAGTGAGTTGAACAGCGAGGGACAAAGCTGCAGGAATGGCACATCCATAGCAAGAACCATAAAATTCTTTGTCGATTAAAAGCAACATGTCAATTAACAAAACTACTGCAACACATGGCAATGAGTAGTTGGAAATAAAAATATTACATCACATTTCACCCAGGCTCAACTTCCAATACATCCTCAACAAACATGCAAAGTTCTGAGAGTCTCATTCTTTCCTTATCATCAGCCCCAAGCTAAGACACGCTTGAAAGGTCTTGGAAGGGGCTTTCAATGCAGAAAGAATCCAAGAAAAACCCTCCACAATCCACTTTGCTCGGACTCCTCCTGCCCTGGAGGGAACCTGTGTGGCTGAAGAGGTTTATTCCCTAATCCCCTGGCCCTGCTGATCCACACCAGGGGTGACACTGATGCCCTCCTAGATCCTGGGGAGATCAATCCCAGCTCCCAGCTGCCCCCAGGCTGGCTGCCCAAGCCCTGGAGTTGTCAGCCCTGCTCTGGCGAGGAGCAGAACTGCCATTCCTGGCAGCACAGCTCTTCCAATCTCCTTTGTGTCCCTCTGGTGTCCCTGGCTGGCTGTCAGTGCTGTCTGTACCCAATCCTGACTGATGACAGACAGCTGGAGCCACACAATAAGCAAAGGGGATTCTGGAGGATGGATGGTGCCTCAGAAGCTTGTGACACTGTCTGCAGGGACACAGGTGACAAGCATTGCCTCACTTTCCCCCTCTATCACTGCATAATTATTAATTTTCAATCATTAACCTCTTGCCCACCTCCAGACCACTAATTTTAAAGAAGGATTAGAAGCAGAGATCCCAGCTTCTAACACATCTTTGCTGCTGCAAAGGCTGTAACCACAGCTCTGGGTAACTTTTGTAGAAACCAAGTTCAGCCCTCAGCTGGCACAGACACAACCCCGTTGCACTTGTCAGTGGTGTGCTGCATTCCAGCAGCTCAGCCCCTCTCCCAGACACCAAACGCCAAGATATTACCTGGAAAACAACCTGCTTGTAATGCTTTTGAGCACTTTAGAGCAGGATGGAGGGAATCTGCTGGGATGGGAACTCAAAGCCACGTTGCCAAAGGCAAATGGAGCATGAAACCCTGTGTAAGAGGGGCTGGTGGGAAAGGTCCTGCAGGGGAACAGTGATCCTCTTAACCTTGTTAAAACTGTGATCCCTTCACAAGGATCTGTCCAGAGCAGGCATCCAGCCTTTGGCACACACTGCAGGATGTGGAACAGTGGAGTCATGCCTCAGATGGGAAAAGCAGCAGGAAGTATCAGGGGCATGTTCAGGTGTCATTTTTGGCTTCAGAGGATTCCTTTGGGCTCCTCCACGTGGATGATCTCCTCCACGACCTGCAGATCCCCCACAGAGCAGAGCCCAAGCAGCTTTTTCGTGCAGTTAACCCTCCTGGCTGCAGCTACCTGGGGCTCTCACTTCTCCCCCTTTCACCCACAGCTCTCCAGCTAAACTCACGTGAAAAAACAAAACACAAAGCTTAGAAACAACAAAACAGAGACAAAATGCTGTGTTCTGTGCTTTGGAGATATAAACTACATTCCAAAACCTGAAAATTGACCTGCTTTTATTCAAATCTTTAGGAGCAACACGTTGCTCTGGAGGTTTAATTTGATTTACTGCTGGCTATTCTAAACTAGGGACATGTGAAGAGCAACACCCAGCAGGACCACTGCAATTCCAGCTTCCAGTTCCTGGGGAAGAATCCCAGCCCTGGAGTTGGATAAATGACCTCATCTCCCTTCATTGCAGATTGATCTTGGCCCTCTGTTATTGATGCAGCTGACAAGGAAATGGCATTACAGAGCTGACACAATGGAGCCTCCACATCTAAATTCACAAGTGTCCTGCCTTGTCAGTTGTCCCATTACAAATCTTCTTTGGCAGGGGATAAAGGGAAAGGGCTATTTATAATTTAGCCATGAAATTTTAATTATGGGCTGAAATCAGATGGGGTTAGAAATCAGGTTTGGTCGTGGAGTTGTGTGTGAGAGAGAGGCTGAAAGCAGAAGGGGCTTGACATTGAAGAGGCATTGGTTTATCTCGTTAATAAATCAGGTAATTATTGGATTTTAAAATAAACACTTCTTTGTGGGGATAAGCCTCGTTTAAAGAACATCTGAGATAGGTCAGCAAGGTTTCACCTTTTCCACACCCATAAAAATTACTGGCATTTGCTTTATGGTTAATCAAAAATAAATCAGCTGGAAATCATTCCACACCTCAGTTTTACATTGTCACTTGTGCAAAGGTCAAACAAATCCTTCTGAAATCAAGGAAAAGATTTACTCCACTTGCCCACTCTCCCCTGGGCACATAAAACTCCACACAAGTAGCCTCCCTTGCAGTCCAGGTGCCTGACTAGAACCTCTTCCTTTGGGAATTCAGGACTTTAATCTCAATTGTACATTCTCAAGACCTTCACATGAATTTCAATATGAATTTCAAACTACTTGAAGACAGACCCTTCAAACCAGCAGGCAGCTCTGAGTAACTGTGTTAGACATAAATAGGTTCTTTTAAGCAGAGGATATAGGAGCATTTTGTGTTATAGATTCTGAGCAATTTGAAGGCAGGATTAAAGCAATAATACAGGCCACAGATCGTTAATGCAAATGCCCAAGTTTGCAATTCTGGGCACAGCCCTGGGCTCAGACATCAGTATTCACAAAAAGGACTTCACAAACAGAGCAGCATACTAATAAAAAAAAAAAAAATCACTCTGCAGAACCACAGCTGCTCAATATAGATCATCTTTCCATTTGAATTTGTATCATCATCTTTCCAAGTCAAATTGACTAATACCAGGGTGCCTTATCCAAGGGCCATGTGGTCCAATCAAAGATCAATTTAAAGTGTGTTGGAAGAGATTTATTCATTTAATTCATGGACATCAGAAGCTTTAAGCTCTGCTCCCCTCGCCGAGGCATGACTGCAGCCTCATCCCCGCCACGAAGACACACAGACAATACCCAGAGGATGCAGATTAACTGCAATGAGCTTTTATTAACTCACCTGGAACCAGAAGCCAGAGATAAATCACCCAGAGCTCATCCTCCCTTCAGTATCTCATTGTGCCAGCCAGGCTGAAACCTCCCCGAGCCATTGGGGCCTTCCAACCTTCCTGAGGATGAGATTCCCCCAGATTTGCAGGTGCCTGCTGATAAATTCCCCTGCAGTTCTGATTTATCACCACTTTGTGGGTGCTCAGACCCAGCACAAAGCACCAAAAAGGGTTTTGGTTGTTCATGTCCCAAGGAATTGGATCCACCAAGGCCCAAACCAGACCCTCTGGTCAGAGGAACAAACTGAGGCACAAAATGTACCACAAGAGCTTCCAACCTGTTGTATGCAGATTTAATCACCTCCAGATTATTAAATCAGGTGAATTTTCTCACCCTGATGGCCTGCCAGCATCCTGGATTGTCATGAGTCCCTCAGGAAAAGTTATGGATCTCCATCCTGCAAAACCAAGCAGAACTTGCATTTGGGCAGGCTAGCTTCTCTCTTGTTTATGGTCTGCAAAAAGGATAGAAAACTGTGTCTGAAAATACATTTGTAGGTGATTTATAGCACATGAGACATACTCTCAGCTGAGACCTGAAAGGAGAGAGGTGCAGCAGCATGATCAGCAAACACCTCTGACAATGCCAAATGCTTGGGTCAGCTTAGAGCACCATAAAAACACCTCTGTCCCATGAAATTCATAAAAAAATAGAGGTTTTAACAAATAAATATGTTAAAAGACACATAGGCACATCCTTCACCTTCAGAACCCACAGGTATCTGTGTCCACAGGGCCTGGGGAACAGTTGTCCTCCTCTTTCCCCTCTGGTATCTCCTGTTCAGCTCCTCCACAGAAAGAAAACCCAAACCAACCAAGGACCAAGGCAGCACCAGGAGAGAAAAGAATTTCCAGCGAATTTCAATTTGATTGAAAAATCCAGCAGAGCCAAACCAGAACAGAGATTGCCTTTGGGTCCCTGAGCCATCCAATGGCCTCAGGCACCCCTTATATAATGATTTTTACCCCCACTTGCTGGATTTCATGCTGAAATTAATGTCTTCTGCAAATGGATCTCTTCCTGATTTTCATTAGGATGGGGTTTTTTTCAGAGTTTGTATTTTTCAAGTGTTCCACGCAGAAATTTGACTCTGATATTAACACCAGAGCTCTTCTGGGCCGAGTTGGTCTTTCCCTTTCTGACTCCTCTCTTTCAGAACAATTAAAACTCTTACAAATATACTTTCAAAATCTTAAAACAGAATTTCAGATTATTTTTATCCACCTTTGTAATGCAAAAATTCCTTCCAGAGGAAAATCTAATAAAAAATGGAAAACAAAACATTACTCAATACTCTCAGAGCAACACTTTGGCTGAAAAGCTGATTTAAAAACCCAAATCAGTTAATGTTTGATAATGAAATCAACAATATAATTATATCTTTCTGGCACTGCATTTAGCTGAGATTTTTCTTATTACTTTGTTTATTTTTCCACTCCAATACCTTTTGCAAATTAGTTATAATTAAGATAAAGCAGTGATGGCAGAAATATCACAGAACGTGGTGATTCCATTAATTTGGGCAGCACAAATCAGATTGTGGAGGAACTCATCTAAACAACCTGCAAAATCCCCAAACTCTTAAATTATCCTTTTCAGGAGTGTTTGCAGGGCAATGCATTCTGATTTAGTGAAATTTAGTATTTCTACACCTTCTATTCAGACACCTGAATACATTGTGCACAGCTCCTATTTCATTTTTGGTAGGAAATTCAGACTTCTTTACATATAAATATATTTACAGTGATTGAATAGAACAGCCTAAGTGCCTAAATTCCCCGGAGATTTCACTTCTTGTCATAATCAAGTGAGGGCAGACAAATCCAGTCTCTGAAGGTGTGCCAAGATATAAAAAAAGCAGATTTTCTCAATGTGGGGAGCACAATTCTGGGTTTGTAATGAGTGGGAGATGTAACAATCCCTACAAAACACCTTCCTCAGCAGTTTTCCCAGCTTATTTTACTCTCTGATTTACCTTTTGGCCAGAATTCCAACTTCATCCCTCCACTTTCCTGAGCTGGAGGTGGGTTTCCAACAAAAATATCAACTTACCTTGATTGTGTGGGACTAAATGTCCCACTTGGGACTAGAGTGAGGATTTTCATCTTGGATTTATGGCCAAACCAGGCTTAGGTGGGTTCAGGCTTTTAAACAAACAAAGAGCTTTTTGTAATCTGAAGAGATAGGGAAAAAAAATAACCAAGAATTGAGTGGTGACTGCACTGTTTTCAGTGGGGTTTGTGCTGTGAAGCTTTTATTTAGACAACAGATATCAAAATGCTTCAAAGAAATCCCCAGCAATGGGAGCAGAAATTGGCTTTCTAATGGCTGATTTTCTCCACCCTGAGAAGGTAAAATATCACCCAGCAAAACAAACAAGACAAGCATTTTATGAAACAGAGCAGAGGTTTCCCCTAATGCAGGAATCAGGGATTAAATTTCCTGCCTGGCAATACACAGGAGGTCAGGAAAGATGTTTATAATGGCATTTTCTTGCTTAAAAATCTATGAGAACAACGGATTGGTGTGTCAGGTTCAGCCTGTACTCTGCTCTGTTTCTTTCCAGTTTGACCTCTTAATCCCATCCATCTCAGCACTGAGTTAATATCTTCCTAAATCCACTGGAGTTCTCCTTCAAGTGTGCTGAAATCAGGGAGAATTTTTGCTTCGGGTACAAGTTGGACCTAAGGCTTTCATTAAAAAAAAAACAAAAAAAACATAGATTTTTTTTTAGAATATGTATATTTAAATATATAATAATATTTAAGCAAGTACTTCAGTTTGAGTCCCCTAATTCCCAGTAAATAATATTATTTACCTTGCTATTAATCTTATTTTTGCTCTTGTAATACTGACAGTAAACATAACCAATAATCAAAACCCAATCAATTTCCAAAATAAAGCAAATCAATTACTGCACACAGGACCTAATACCACGAATAAACCCCAGCATTAGAGGGACTGAATGCAGAATTTAATAGAACAAGACTTAGTATGACCCCAATGCACTCAGCGGGATCTCTCCTTTATTTTGGGTTTTTTTAAGCTTTGTTCAGTCCCCAAAGCTAAATTTCATTGGTATTTTTGGAGAAGGGATTTTGCTGTCTCCATGTCCCAGTAAAAGGTATTTCTCTTCAAGCAAAAGGTCTCTGAGCTGGTTTGGTTTAACTGAGCCCCACACCTGGACCAGGAGGACACCCTTGTACAAACATACAAAACCCCACTGGGAAGATGAAGATGCAGGAAGAGAAAACACCAAAAGGCTTTGCAGTGGGATAGAAATGTCAGAAAACATTGCTGACTATCCCAAGTCCTACATTTGAAACACAAAAGTAAATATTGCCCTACTTATGTTTTAAAATATTTATCTCAATTATTATTTGCAGATTTAAAAACAAAAAAAAAAACATAAAAAAATGAAAGCTCAGCTAAGCAGCACAAGCAGCAGTGGATCTGAAACCTAATCGTTAGTGAGTTGTAAGCAGATGACATTAATTGTGGATCCTCTTTGTGAATTCCTAATCACCTTGCAGCATTTTTCCTAATGCTGGGAAGCACATTAGGATGGGCTAGGCTTTCTAATAACCCACATCATTTATTGATGCTCTATTTATGCTCCTAAATACTTGGAGACATTTCAAGCCAGCCAGAATCTTTGCAAAGCCTGATCAACTGACACAAGCCCTGGCTCAGGGAAGATCTCAAGCCTTTAATTATCATTGAGGCTGGAAGAGACCCCCAAGATCCCCAAGTCCAACCTTTGACTGACTATCCCCATTCCCACTAAATCATATCCCAGACAGCTACAATGCATTTTTTGAACACTTCCAGGGATGGTGATTCCAGCACTGCTCCAGGCAGCCTCTTCCAGTGCTTAACCACTCCTCCAGGGAAGAGATTTTTCCTAAAATCCAACTTGAACCTCCCCAGCCCAACTCAAGGCCATTTGTTTTGCTGTGTTTTCAAAAGGGACTATAATGCATTTAGAAAAAAACCAACAAAACCAACCCAGATAAATCCCATATTATTTATCCAGGTATGTGATATCTATTCTAAATTCTGTATTTTAGACTGCGTTGAAAGAAGTAAAAATAGCCACCTTGGAAGAATTTAGAAGAATAAAGAGGTAAAGAAATAAAGAAAGACAGATGTGAATATTATTCAATTACACTGATAAGATCCTGGGCAGTTCTATTATTGCACTTAAAAAAATTAGAAGCTCATAAAATGTTTATTTAGCATGAATTCTGTGCTGTAGACTCGGAGGTGAAATTCTATTAGCAGTTAATAGCCTTAAATTAATGTTAGTGAATGAGAATTTGGGAATTTTTAGTGGTCAACACTCAAAGAGTTTGAAACAACAACAGAGGAATTGTTAAATTTTATGAGGATGATGAAGGCCCAAATTTAAAGGTCAGGTTCAATTTCCTGCTCAGTGAGAAGCTTCTCTGTAAGGCTCAGAATTTTGAGTTTGGACACCTAATGCCTCATAAAATCAAAAGCTTTCCTGTCCTCTTCATATCTAGAAATGAAGGATGGACTAAAAGTGGAACCTGCTGATAAGGAAGCTGAACAGAAATGTTTTGTATGTCATAAAGAACCCAAACTCTTCAGCAATGATCATTGCTAGAAATGTGACTTCCACCAGCCTGAAACATCTCAAATTTTGACAAAAAGGACAAGATATGCAAGACAACAGCTGCTGGTTCACAATTTGCTATTTTAGAGCCAGATTCAAATCTTGGTAAATGCATTCCCCGTTTCTCTCTGCTAGGATTCATTAATTTTGGGATGAAATATCCTGGCTTGTAATATTATTATAAATCACACATTTTACTCTCCCCATCGTGCTCAGCAACAGCACTGAGACAGAAGCAGAGCTTGCTAATTATGTGCCACAACAAAGATTATAATGAATGCTCTCATTAACTATTCCTTTATGTTTGATGAACTAATAAATAATTTCTTCCTCAGCCATTATAAAATCATTTGTCACAAAGACCCTTCATGTGCTCACAAGCCCCTCCAGGTAAGTTTTTATTCTGTATTTTTAATCATCTCTGGGTCATGATGGACTTTTCCTGACTCACACGTTTGCTCCTTTTTCCATTGCCATTCTGCACCAAGAGCTGCAGCTGCAACTGGATTATTTGGATTGTGTTGGGAGTCTTGGGGCATTCTCACTGCCCAGAGCGAGCCAGCCCTCACTGCTCATCCCCTTTTCCTCCCAGGGGTGTCCCCTCTCTCCTGCCAGGTGAGAAGATGCTCCAGAGGTGTCCCAGTGCTGTAGCCAGGATGAAAGTGGACACCAGGCCCAGGATATGGCTCATGTTCTTTTTGTCTGATGGGGGAGCTGGGAAGGGGCTCAGCCTGGAGAAAAGGGGGATCAGGGGGGACCTTGTGGCTCTGCACAACTCCTGACAGGAGGGGACAGCCGGGGGGGATTTGGGATCTTATCCCAGGTGACAGGGACAGGAGGAGAGGGAACAGCTTCAGGTTGGGCCAGGGGAGGTCAGGGTGGACACCAGCAGGAATTTCCCCATGGAAAGGGTGGGGAGGCCTTGGCAGGGGCTCCCAGGGAGGTTTGGAGTGCCCATCCCTGGAGGTGTCCAAGGAAGGACTGAACGTGGCACTCAGAGCTCTGGGATGGTGACGAGGTGGGGATGGGCTACAGGTTGGACTCCATGGTCCTGGAGGGCTTTTCCAACCTCAGTGATCTGGGGATTCTCACTCCCTGCAACTCCCTGAAGGGAGGGCGGAGCCAGGTGGGGTTGGTCTTTTCTCCCAGGTAATGAGCAACAGGACAAGAGGAAATGGCTTCAAGCTGCATCAGGGAAGGTTTTTTATATTTCAAAAAACGTCTTCACTGGAAGGGCTGTCCAGCCCTGGCACAGCTGCCTGGGGAAGTGGGGGAGTCCCCATCCCTGGGGGTTTAAAGCTGCGCGGATGTGGCACTTGGGGACGTGGGTTAGTGGTGGCCTTGGGGAATGGTTGGACTCGATGATCTTATGGGTCTTTTCCAACTTACACCATCCTGTGGTTCCACCTCCTCACAGCAGCCCCTTCCCTCAGCTCCCTCCCATTCCAGAGATCCATGCTGGCAGGAGCCATGAAGAGCCCCCAAATCCCACCCCAGCTGTCCCCTGAGCCATCCCCACCCTGTCACAAAGCCAGGAGCCACCGTCACCCCAAGCCCCAAGAGCCACTGCTGTTGCTTGCAGGGATTTTACCCAGAGTTCAAAGAAAGATGGAGAAATTTCCTTCCTATTCCACTTCCTTTTCATTTCAGACAGGAGCAAATGTGACAAATCCACTGCAGGAGAACAACAGGATCTGCTTCATTCAAATGCCTCTTCTCCCTGCAAGAGTGAAGATAGCGCAGCCCAAGCACCGAGGCCGGCGTGAAATCAATTCCAGTGTACAAGGGAAATTTGAAATACAAATAGGAATGTTCTCCAGCTATTATAAACGTTGGGTTTTTTTCCCTACAAGCAGTGTTGGCTTATCTGTATTATTACCACAAAGCTTTTTGGAGTTATGTGTGTAACAGCAGCCACAACAACTTGTTCCTTAAAAAAAAGAAAACAAACAGTGATGCAGCACTGTGAGAGCAGCTTAAACAGCAAAATTACAAATGAATGCACTTCTCACGTGTGCTACGGGAGCCAGCGGAGTCTGAGCATGTCTCAGAGCTGAGGCTGGGTAAGCAAAGCAGAAAATCCATGATGATGGGAGTGATGATTGTATTTATTTGCACGTGGGTAGCGGGTGAGACTCCCCGTCATGCTCCAGGAAGCAGGAATGCAAAGCGCTGCCTAACCTGTGGATATTTAAATAGGCTGCATCCCCAGAGCTTGCACAGTGGATGAAACACCTTAACAGCAGTTCCTTTGCTGCTCACAGGCATCAGGCACAGCAATCCTGCTTTGGCAAGCACTTCAGTAGAGTTTTGAATGCCTCAGACAGGTCGTGCCAGTCTAGATCCATGATCCAGGCCAAAAATCAGCCAAAAAATTATAATTAAGGGAGCTCTGATTCTGAACACACCCACCCTAGGGAAGCTCATCCAGTATAATGGGATTAAGTGCTCACCACTTGTGTTTCCAGGAGTTCCACCCATAGCTTGCAGTGCTTTCTCAAGAGGGTTTTTGGGTTTAATGACATGATGTTCATTAAATCAGTCACAATCTGAGCAATGCCCCCACCAGAGTCAGTACAGAGCCAAACAAATGGTGTCATTTAGCCTGAGAGGAGGAGGGAAAATAGGGAAATTGAGGTAGATTCATCATTTTAGCCATAATAAATCCCAGAAAAAGCTGAGTTGGAAGGGACCCTCAAGGATCATCGAGTCCAACTCCTGGCCCTGACAGACAAAACCAAAGAAAATGTTCTATGGGAAATAATATGGCTAAGTCCCTCTTCCTAAATCAGAGGGAGACATAGCCATGGACTGCAAATGGGACAGGGATAAAATACAGAAATACAGCTTTTACCAGCTCTCAATCAACCCAAATACGGTGTATTTGCATGAGGATGAAAACGTATTTGTATTTTGTACCAGAATTTGGTGCAATAAAAGTTACATTTTCGCCATGGGCTTGATACAAATCCTGATGAAGTCACTGAAAATGAGTCCCTTGACCTGCCTGGACTTTGGATGAGCTGGTCAGTAATGATGATGATGATGATAATGATGATGATGATGATGATGATGATGATGATGATGATGATGACGACATCATCATTGGACTGATGACAGTCACTCCATTGACCTGATTGGATTTTGGGATTTTTGACCAACAACCACAGCAATTCTTTCCCTGGCAAACAACCCTACCAGCTGTCCTGCCATTTTCCTAAATACCAATTCCCTTTGGGAGTTTGAACCCCAGAATTCAACACCCTTGAGTAACTGCAACTCCCAAAGGCAAAGCAGTCCCCACGTGGAATTGCTGGGCCTGGACTTCATTCCTTTCCTTCCAATGATTTAATGGTGCCCACTCTTCCCTTGGGCTCTTGACCCTTAGAGATATTTTTTATCAAGATCCCTCCCTTGTGTGGAGTTTGAAAAGGTCACAAATCCCACTGCCCAGCTTTTCATGGTGCAGAATCCTGATTTAAACTTCTAACCATGAACCAAATGTTAAATCTGAAAAGGGTGTGAAATGTCCTGAACTAACTCCTAAATACAGACATCACCCTATCAGAGGGTGGGAATGCAGCCATGAGGGAATGGTGTTGGAGAACAGAGTTAGTGATGTCATTTTAACAGTGTCCCAAAGAAAAATACATTTGTTATAGCCAAGAACAAAAAACTTTACCAGATGAAGCTGATTGTAGCTCAATTCACCAATATTTAAAAACAAGCCCCCAAATTAATTAAAATCTCAACCTAGAGCTTACAGACTGTGCTCCTCCTTAATTATACATACAAAAATACCAAGGGAGGCTGATAAAAGCAAAATATCCCTCACCTTTTCACTCCAGCTTCCCCAGCCACAGGACAAGTCCTGACTCCTCTCAAAAGCTGAATTTCAGTCCTGACCATCCCAAACAACCCCGTTTCCAAGGACACTGCAACCTTGCCCAGCTTTTTGCCTCACATCCTGTTGTGATTTACTGAAATAAACTAGAATTTATACACTTGAATATCGGGGCTTTCACAGGAAAATTCAAGGTTCTTTAGTGGCCACCTCAGGGCCTGGAGGCTTCTTTAAGCTGGTTTAGTGTCCTCAGCCTGGCTGAATATTTCTCCTTCTCACCGAGCAGAGCCTGGGACTGAAAGTGAAAAGAGATGTACTTGTGAAGATTAAAATCTCCTTTACAAATTGAGTGTATTAAGCATCTGTGCTACTTGGCCGCCTGGTGCATCAATTCCAACATAAAAAAGTGTTAACTGCTCTACAAGCTTTTTATCTCTCCCAGCTCCCTGCGCTCTGGGTGAATCACATGGGCAAGAATTCGAACTGGCCTTTCAGACAGGGAGTTAAGCAGCTCTTAAATCAGACAAGCACGATGCCCAGGCAAGGCAATTTACCTTTTTTATGCCATTTTAAGCAACAAAACCACTTTTGCTCTTGGAGGAGTGCCTCTGGCTGTGGACATTATGGATCTGATCATGGTTCCTGTCCCAGCACTGCAGTGCTGTGGGTATTTATTTACTCTGGTTTCATATTTGTGCCACTCTGTCTCATTCCTGTGATCCCTCAGAAACTCTAACATTTAGTACAGGTGAAGGGGAGAGACTGGCAGAGCAAGAACTCTGCTCCAGGGCAATTCTGACTGGGCTGAAATAGATGGGAGGCTGGATTTTCACACTTTATTAGTGACCACTGTTCTCTTTCAGTTACAGCACCACAAATTTGCCCATTTTTTGGAAGTTCAAACAGCTCAAACCTAATAAATGATCTCAGAGTGATGCACATATTGAATGTACTGCAGTCATATCTTCTTTTTTCAACACATCCTACAAAAGAATTAAAAATTAAAGTGCTGTTATTCCATTTTCTACCTAAATGAGTCACTTTAGAGGTGCCTCTAAATAAGAAAACTCTGTTCAGAAAGTTAAAGGTCCAGCCTGATTGGTGATGAACAAAAAGAAAGAATAAATAAAATTGATTTTAAAAGAAAGCAACCTTTCCTTTAAAAAGAATCAAGTTTTTCAATAGAAAAGCAGTTTTTCTTCCCACTTACCTACTTTAAATTTGTTCTTAAAAATTATAACAATTTGGACAAACCAAAAATTCTGATAAATGTGTGCACTCATTGTTTTGGAGCAAACTTGCTGCTGCAAAAAGAACATTCCCAGCTGCTCCCAGGTGGATTCAGTGGCTGGATTTGGGAAACCACCAGGAGGAGGACAGGACCACCCAAGGATGACGACAGCATGTGGGCACTTTGAGTCACCAAGCCTCCAACCTTTCTCACAGCAGAAGAGAGAGGAAAAGCCAGGAAAAGTGGAGTTTTCCAAGGGAATTTCGTGAAGCAATAAGCTTGACTTTGTTTTAACATCACATTGTTCTTGACAAGACCAGATTTTTAAATGTCTTTAATGATAGAAAAAAATGTTGGTGAGAACCACTGAGGCTCCACTGAAGCCAATCACAGCAGTGGAGCCTCTTTAAAAGGAAAATCTCCTTTTCTTCTTTAAAATGAAAATGCCCTGAATGAGTAGAACCCACCAAGGATGTTACCAGGGAAATTACAGCAGCACCTTGGCTCTGAATTATTAATAAACAACATGCAGTGGAATTATGCAACCAAACAAGCCAGGTGTGCATTAAGAAATACTCCCTACAACAAGGTTTAGATAGAAGGCACTGTGATTAAATGGAGTTTAATTAACAGGTACAACTACCTAATCAAAAGGAAGTGCTTCCATTATTAGTCAGTACTGGCTGTAGAACAACTCTGTGGTGAACATCCACTCTATGTTGAGGAGCCAATTCTTTACTGAAACACTGATAACTACTGAATTTACCTTCACAGGCTGATTATGGTAGTCACAAATTTCAGCTTTAAATGCTTTCATTCCACTGAAAAGTAAGAGTCAGATACAATATGTGGCATTGGAATAGAGGTGTTGGTGACTAAAGTGTTCTACAAGAGAGTATTAGAAAAGACAAGATCCCTAAAAGGGGTTCAGGTAAATAAAATATATGAACGTGCATGATTTGAATAGTAGAATCACAGGATGGTTTGGGTTGGAGGGGACCTTAAAAATCATCCAATTCCATCCCCTGCCATGGCAGGGACACTTTCCACCATCCCAGGTTGCTCCAAGCCCTTTCCTACCTGGCCTTGGACACTGCCGGGGATCCAGGAACAACCACAGCTTCTCTGGGAATTCCATCCCAGCTCCTCACCACCCTCACAGGGAGGAATTTCTTCCCAAATATCCCATCTAAACATGCTCCATTTCAATTTAAATCCATTTCCTCTTGTCCAGTCACTCCAGGCCTTTGTGGCGTGCCATGATCACAACAAACTGGGAAAGAGAAGATTAATGAATCACAAAACTTCATTAATGTTTAATAATAAACCAAATACTTTTCACAAAAGAATTATTAACTGCAACACATTTCTGTAGATCAATAAACTGCTGCCACTCACTGAAGAATTTAATTTTGTATTAGAACCTTCATGTCCTCTGCAAATGAAAGCATTAACACAACCCTCCAGTGTTTCAGTGCTGCACCACAACAAACTCCTCTGGACCAAATTCTAGGATCACAGTCAAGGAGATTAAATTTCTCCAGACCATGGGGATGGCTCCTGCTGGTTTGCCCTTTTTTAATCAAAGCTGCTGCTTTCCAAGCTGAGGCTGTGGAGTGCAGCCGACCCTGGAGACAAAATTCTCTCTGCCCTGGGCACAGAGCTGATATTTTGCTGTTTCTGTTGGAGGGAGGAGGAGGACCCCACATCCTCCCCATGTGAACATGACTAAAGCCAAGGAATGCAGCTTCTGTTATAAAAAACATCACCTCAGGAAAGTCTTGTTCTACCTCAACATTAATACAAGAAAATGAACAAGTTCAGTGGGGGTTTCTCACCAAAAACAGCTCTCCATAAATCCCTGGGAGGTCGTTACTACCCAAAAGGCTGGCTCCAACATTCCCTGCCCAAAGATCTGCTCTCATGGCCAAAACAAGTTTAAAATCTGGGGTTGCCTCAGTTCTGCACCACAGTTAAGCTCCTATTTCTCTCATTCTATCAGTCTCCCCAAATATTCGGTGACCCTCAGTTATTTTACTGTTTCCTGTTTCTTACAATACTCTGCTTCCAATTTGTTTTGTTCTCTGCCTCACCATTAGGTCTCTTCAGCAATTTATAGTCCTAAAGTTCACTATATATCATGTAGAAATGCCCTTTCATTTTAGTGGGTACTCCCTGTTCCATCTACACCTCTGCTTGCAGCTGCCTCAGGATCCGGAATTTTCCTCTTTTTATTGCTTGGGTGACTCCTGTGTGTCTCTATCACTCTTAAGAAAATAATAATCTGTTTTATAACCTTGCTTCAGCAAAGCTTTATTTATTACAGCACACTGAACCACAGGTATCCACAATTCCACAGGGAAGAGAAGTTTACCTGGTACGACAGCACTGTGTCTCCCTTTATTCTGATGCAAGTAAAATTCAGAGTAAATAAAATAAACTTATTTTAGGCTGCACAACAGGAGATTAAAAGGAAAAGAGGTGCAGTGTGAACCATTTCCAAATCAAACTGGCAAACAGGTTGAAGTCATGATCACATCAATGCAATCAGACTTAGAGTAAAATAAAAGAAAATCTTCAAATTAAGGTTTTATTCATAGTAATACTTTTATTCCTGCAGCATCAATGACAGGGAGTGATCCCTCAGTGTTCCTACAGGAGATGGGCATTGTGTTTCCCCAGAATGTGGTTGCAGGTGTAAATACAACACAGCAAGGCAGCTGAATAACTTCATTTTTAGCATCACTAAAAGCACATTTGAAAATACATCTGAGTATCCACTCAAACATTTTGCAGCCCAGCCTCTGATCACTGGGATTTCCAATTTCAAAAATGCAATCAAATTAAAAAAAAGACCCAAGAAATTGACTTTATATGTGGAGACAGCAACACAACTTCCAGTTCCTTTTACCATGGAATATAGGAGCTCCATAAACTTTCCTTTTCTTTTATATCCCTCCACCCTAAGTTCCACATTTGTGGGATTAAACATATGACAGCCTTTGCTTGGAGTTTACATCACTAGGAAAGATTTTCCAAGGCTGTGGAGAAAATGGAGATTAGTCCTGCCTTGCTCTGCTTTTGTTCCAGACACATTTGGAGCACACAGGGGAGGAGGAAGCGCTCTAAGGCAGTGCCAGGAAGGCTTAGCCCCATTTCACACCACTTAATCACAGATTACAAATAGCAGGGGACAAGAAATCAACTCTTTTCCCATTCCTAAACATCCAGGAGTTTGTTTCTAAGCGTGTTTTTCTCTGAGGAGGAAATAGCTAATTTAACATGCTTATTAAGACAAAGGGATGAGCTCTATCCTGTTTTTAATTGGGTTATATCAAACCTAGATGGAAGGGATGTGTTTGTGGGGTTTTACTGCAGAGCAATTAATTTAATTTACCATTTCCATTCTGCTCGTTATTAAATCCACTATTTAATACCTAAATTAATTAATACCTAAACAACTGTGCAACAAAAAGTAAAAAGTCCATGAAGTTCAAGAATAAATAGCAGGGATGTGGACTCCACTAATCATGGAATTCTTGTATCCATTGCAAGAGTGCACAAACACGACCTATGGACCATAAAGTGCTGGACATTCCAATGCAGAGCTCCCACGGGCAGGCAAAGAGGAATTTAAATCTTCACAGCCACTCTTAAAATCATGGAATGGTGAGGATTGGGAGGGACCTTAAAGCTCATCCAGCTGCCACGGGCAGGGACACCTTCCACTGTCCCAGGCTGCTCCAAGCCCTTCCAACCTGGCCTTGGGCACTTCCAGGGATCCAGGGGACAGCCACAGCTTCTCTGGGAAACATCTCCAACCATCCCCCAGCAGCTCTCAGGAAGGTGTAAAACTTCACAGCACCTGTCCCAAAACTACTTTCCACCTTCTGCTAATGCTGCACATCTGATGCATAAAAGTTGAGGAATATGTCACGGAAAATAAAGCCTGATTATTTTCATACTGATGGAATTAGGTTTGAACACAGGCAAGGTGAATGTAGTTCTTTGATTTCTGAAGCTCCTGGCACTCAGTAAAATGCAGAACGCTGAAGAGAAGGAATTGGAACAATTCCTTACAGAGAGAGAGGTTCAGAGCTGAGTTACAGGTCAAGGTAAAACTGCTGCCTCAAAAAACTCCATTCACCAGGAGCAGAGCGTGAGAAATTGCTGCTGTGAGATGAATGCATTCCTCTCAACAGATGATTAATAAAAAGATAATGACTCCTTCAAAAAGGCAATGGTTTGATATTATTATTTTTGCCTGTGTCACACCAGAGCATGTGGGCAAAGAAAAAACTCCTTACCAAGGCAGAACACTAAATTCATCCCCCGAATAAAAGTTCAAATACCATTAACTAACCCATTGTGCAGATGAAAAAGGCCCAACTGAGACTAAGAATAAATACCTGAAATTCCCTCTCCTGCTCTTCATTTTGGAGACATGAAGAACCATCACACTCGAGGCAAAGTCATGAGTTGCTGTCGCTTTTTTGTGCAGTTTAAATGCTCGAGGCACTTTATGGATTTTATGGTGCCATAATACAAAATTTGCAAATATGCAGAACACTATTAGCATTGGGAAGAGATTTTAAATGCTAAGATTTAAGCTTAGTTCAGAACTCCTAGGAACAAGTGCAACAACTTGTGAATGGCAATAGATAACTTTTACAGCAGAATAAATACAGATTTTGATAATTAATAACTTCTGAATTTGTTTTAGAGAAGATTAATGTTAAATAATCCATAATTTTACTTTTTTGGAGGGATGTACACCTGTTTGGACTAGGCTGCTTGATTTATTTTTAGCCCATAATGGATTTATTTGCATTACCTATAAATAAAACAACACAGACACATCTGTAGGAAATATATTGTCACCAAGTTAGGATGTGACAGTGGCACTTCCAAAAATGTCCTCACCTCCTGCAAGCTTTACCGGCGTGCCACAGCGAAAGGTTAAAAATACCAATAAATAATGATTCCAGAATCATCACAGCAGTGAAAACACATCATTTTGGCATGACAAAACCATAATTCATGGCAAAATTACTCCGGTGAGCAGGAGGTGAGCACCCTTTGGTTCAGGTTGTTTTTTCTATTCCCAAAGTTTTCTCTGCTGTCCCCTCTTGCAGATTTGTCTCATTTTTTTGGGCAGATCCAAGCTGAGACCTTGGATTAAAGCCAAGCTGCCCAATTTCATGGCACTGCCCCTGACACCTGATGCCCNTGGCTGGCCTCTGGTTTAGGTAGCCCCAAAAGCCATCCCACCCAGCTGCCCTGTAGGCAGGACACAATTGGAGGTTGCATTCCCTGGGATTGGATCGCTGGCAGCCCCCGCGGCTCCGGCGCTCCCAACGTTTGCGTTTCCCTTCCCGTTGTTTGCTACAATCCCAGCCAAGAGCTCATACAATGAAAATCCATCAGAGTAACTCCTCCAGTAGCCATTCCAGCTGCCAGCTTTGCCAGCAGTGCTCCAACTTGTGCTTTAATGTTTTTTCCATCTTATCTCTGATATATATATACATATATATGCGTATATATATATATATACACACATTTGTTTTTCCCCAGGATCTCTCAAAACCCCCTTTACAGCCAGAGGAAATTTTCCTATAAACACCAAACTAAATTTTAAAAAGCCTTAAAGTAGCAATTAGACTGAACCTAAATCAATTGGCAGTTTATCACTTGTATATAAAGTGGTCTCTCCACAATTTTTTTAGGCAAAGACATTGCTCTGTCTAGAACTTTGCTGTGGCTCTGAAAATCTTCACAACAGATCTACAAGTGTGGGCTTTTAAAATTTTCTGTATTATCAAAAAGAAGATGAAGGTGGCATTAGTAACACAATTAGCACTCAACTTGTTTCAAGCTGTCAATGCTCAGCTTATTTTTGAGTTCTTTTTATTCTCGCCTCACCTGCAGCTACGTAAATAAAATCCAGACAATTTCCACAACACAGACACTGAAATGTGAGCTCTGCTTTCAGCAGGATTGGAGATAATTAAAAACAACTCAGCTCTCAGCACTTTCAAGTTCAGGATCAGTTTGGGAAGGGAAGCTCTTCCAACTCGAGGTTTGCTGCTGATTTTAAAGCACTGAACCATCAAACTCCTGTTTAACTCCAACAACAAAATAATGAGTGGGGGGGCGGGACAGGGAGCTCTGAGGTGGAACTCAAAGCAGCAGTGCCTTTGGAGATGGGATAAAATGGAACTGAGTCCCTGGCTGTGCCATGGTTCACAAAACAAAATCATGGGCTGCCTTTTTGTTGGAGTAAAAAAAGAGAAGAAAGAGCCTTTTTCCCTCCCAATTAAATTATCGCCAGAAAATATTTCCTTGCTGACAAAGTGTGTCCTTCTAAAGAAAGGAAAAGCTCTGTGCCAGTAACAAATGAGAATCTATATGGAATTTCTGATACAGAACAAATTCTCTCAACCTGGAGGAAGAAGGATTTCTAATAGACAATCAGCATATTCATAAAAGAACTGGGGTACTTTTAAAATAACCCTAAATGCCAACAAATCTCAGAGCAGGAATGCTGTGTGTTAAAATCAAAGTCTGTTTTGGGGAACTGATATTAACTGGGGGTGTTTTTTCTTGATATTAATTGGAGTTTTTTCTTCCTTTTAATTATGGGGTGGACTTTGGACACGCAGAGATTGAATATTTACCTAAACCTTATAACTCCACAGTAATTCTTTAGGAAGTTTATATTGTCCTGTGTTAGAGGGCTTTAAATTAATGCCTTCATTACAGGACTGGTTAATAGGATGGACATCAACAACAACAAAATCAGCACCACGAGGGCATAAAGCATTACTATGAAAACCAGGAATCAATCCATCCACGTGATACATTCATCCCGTGCCCACCAAAATGGAAACCTGGCACTGAATTAAAGATGAGGTTGGGACAGTCAGAGAGTCCTGACAGATCCTGGAGCATTAACTCTTGCTGTAAATGCAGCTGTCATGCCTGACAGCCATTTAACCAGGCAGAAATTCCCAAATAAATTGGTGCCTGTGCTGGGAGCTGCTCCCCCTCTCCCATAGCTGAGGGCTGACCTTTGCAGAGCACCACAAATTACCAGGAATATTCAACTCTCAGTTTTATGATGCTGTTACTGACACACCATCCCCAATAAAGATTTATGTCCTACACACCAGAAGCTGAATAAAGTTTACCTGGAAAAAGCTGAAGTGCCTCGAGGAGTGCAGCTCTGGAGCAATCAATAACATCCCACCTCCTGATGTTCCATTCATTAAAAGTATAATATAGATGATAATTATTAAAGAGGAATTTCTTTTGTACTCCTGTACTCATTTTAATTAGAGGCCATAACCCTCTTCCTGCTGTATTCATGCCTTGTGTTTTTCCGTCACCAATATTAATTATTTCATTATAAAAAGAGCAGCCCAAGCTTTGAAGGCAATGAGGTAGAGATCCAAAGGTGGACTGTGGGACAGGATGCACAAATCATCAAAAGCGGAATAAACTCAACTGTAAAAACTGTGGTATCCAGTGTGCAGCACTTGTTAGACCTGAAAGGGTATTTTAAAACTGCTTCATGCTTGAAAGAATGCTGCCTAATTAATCAGGAGCACATCAAGCTAAGGCAGTGAGTAAAGTCAGTAATTGTGGTTGCTGTTAGGACAGCAGTGCACTGTTTTCTGGAGTTTACTCAGTCATTAGAGATCAGCCCTTTGTTCCCCACACGAGAAAGTGGCATAAGACAAGAGAAATGAAGGAAGCAAAACATGGAAGCAGGATGGATGTGGGGTTTACCTTTGTGAGCTGGAATGGGAATGAGCCCTGAGGCTGGAGAATCAGAGAGGGGAGAAATGAGGAGGTTCTTTGGACCCCAGGCAGGGGCAGACACACGAACCAACAATCCTGGCCCTAAATCATCATTTTCATCCGTACATTTCCCTTCAGGGGAATCCCATCACCTTCAGGTGATGCCTCAGGTTTTGGCTTTTAGATTTTCCAGGTTCTGTGCTGCTTTAGTGTGCAGCTCTGAGCTTCACATCAGGGGATGGTGAGCTCTCTGCACAGAGCAGGGAGACAAAACAATTCCTGCTCCAGCTGGGCACCAAGGACAAATGATCCAAATCTCAGCCCAAGAGCACAACCAGCGTGGGCTGGAGAGAGAAAAACAAGCAGGATGGGAGTGCATGGGCTAAAGCTGGAATTGGCCAATGAACTGCAATCTGCACATGGAGCAGAGCTGATCACAGGGAGAGACCCCGGGAGCGCTCGTGCATTTTGGGACCATTTTGGTTCATCTTGGGTGCAGCCCTGGCTGGGCTCTTGTGCTGCCCAAGGTGGATCCATGGAGGAGATCCTTGGAATCAATCCCTGCTTTATTCTGGAACTCTGTCCAGCCTCTGCTCCAGGGCAGCCTGCACAGGGCATCAGAGGCTCACAGAGAACCCCAAAAGGATTTTCTTCCCCCAGCACTGCTGTCTCTACACTGAAACACTTGCACCAACACCCTGCTTTGTAATTTAATGATTAATATTATTTCTGTAGTGTGTTATCTTTAAAAAGGACACTTGGAGGAAGGAAATTTTCCAGTTAGGATCGGGACTTTTTTTCCTAGTGTTTATATGTTCAACTGAGCAGGCAACAATGCAAAGTCACTTGGGATGCATCCAACACTACTCAGTAGAAATATGTAGGAACAAATCCTTTAACTGTGACTACACAAATCCCACATCTTATCCTTAATTATCTAACTGGCAGATGACCCAAATATGAAACTTTACAGCATTTGTGCACAGAAAGTTCATTGAAAAGTCATTTTTCTGTCTTTATCTGTTATTTATGAGCAACTTCCAGCATTGGGAACCACAGTGTGGGAAGTGTTCCACAGATCAGCCCCCCCAGCTGACTTAGTGCATTCAAAAGTGCAAACAAACAAGCAGAATCCTGCTTTTGCAGATTTAAGTCTTTGAGTAATGCCTGTGGCTTGCTGAAAATCCTTTTTTATTGAAAATTGAATATGTCAGCTAAGCCATCACTTTAATTTGTTTTAAAAGATTTATTAGGGTTTGATGGTTTTCCTCTTGCTTGATTTTCATGTGTTTTCCTGATGAAATTAAAATCATTGGAGCTTCCACTAGAGAAGAACTTCATCAATGTGTCAGGAGGAGCACGATTTTAATAAAACACTTTGGGAAAGTTTCCTGAGGAAACATTTTTTAAACTTTTGAGGAGGCACAAGGAACTCATGGGGCTGAAGAAAGGCAAAGCACAGCACTAACAAGCCGCAGAGCTGAGCTTTATATTCTGTATTTACTGGAGAAGCTTCTGCTTCTCTTTAGCAGCACAGTCACAGCTCTCCCCTGCTCCTTGTGCACATCCAGGCACTGGTGTAAAATCTCAGTATTAACAACTTGTCCTGGCAGCGTTCAGGACGGTGTTTTAACGCTCACTGTCAGCCTGAAACATTCAGGCACCTGCAATAAACCTGTAATTCATCATTCGTGCTGCTGTTCAGGCAGGGGGGGAACGCAGGGAGCCTCCAGCTGTGTCTTTCTCAGGAGACTTTTCCAGCTGTGGCACCTGGATGCCACCCAGCTGGGGATGGGGGACCTTGAGCTCCCTATCCCAGTGGTTTGGTGTAAATTTTTCCATTCCAGCTTTTTTAGGAGTAATTTTAGTGTGTCCCTTATCTTTTAAGGTGTCCTTTATCTTTCAGCTGCACCCACCATCATCATTCCATCCCTGAGACCCAACACGGGTCTCTCATGGAACTCTCAACATTCAGCACATGGAGAATTAACAGAGTACCCTGAAAAATCCCAGGGAATGTCAATTAAATATTGGGAAGGAATTCCTGCCTGGGAGGGTAGGGAGGCCCTGGGACAGGGTGCCCAGAGAAGCTGTGGCTGCTCCATCCCTGGAAGTGTCTAAGGCCACGTTGGGATGGGGCTTGGAGCAATCTGGGATAGGGGAAAATGTCCCTGCCATGGTAGGAGGTGGAACAAGAGCTTTAAGGTCCCTTCCAACCTTCAAGAACATCAAGTCCAATCGTGCTTCAAAATATAATTTTCAAAAATCTAAACGGAGAACAGCTAAAAATATCTAGAAATTAAATGTATTTTAATAGCCCCAGAAATCAAAGCTTGTGATCTTTCATGAAGCTTGACATAAAATACACCCTATATAAATATATAAAAAACCCTATAAATACAGCCTATATAAATATATATATGTTTCAAAGTGTTCTGCTTCCCTTTGGTGCTCAGCAGTAATAAAATATAACTCCATGTGCTCTCCAGGTATCACAGGAAATATAATCTGTACCTGCAAAGGAATTCCACTTTGATTTAGAAAATTGTCTGCCCCTCACAAATTACACTCTGCCAGCAGAAACGTTTAAAAAATAGATTTGAAATATCCTCCCAGTCAGTTAAAATTATTTAAAGTGAACATTTGGGAAAAGCTGTGGGATAGACACAGGAAAACACTACAAGGGAGCCCCATCCAACACGGAAATGAGACACCAGTACCAAAATGCAAATTCTGTCAGGTCTGCATTGTGAAGCTTTCCTCAGAAGATCCAGCCTAAATTAATATTCAGGAAGAGGGGAAAAGGAACTGAGTCCTAAGAAATACAAAGTGATGGATTCAGGGGAGGGGAGTCTGAACCATCCAGGTCCCTTTTGAGTTTCAATAAGAATTGTAGCAAAGCAGGAAAATTATGGGAATCATTTCCAGCAGCTGAGAGCACACCTCCTTCTGCTGGAAAAGCAGCTGAAACTTTAGGATATTTAAGCAGGATGAAAAATAATACAGAAAATATTAGAATACATTAAATAAATCCCTGATTCTCTCCTGAAACCTCGTGCTCAGAAGCATCCCATTGGACTGGTGGCTTTTGGAAAGAGGCAATAAGAACCATTATTGACATGGAAAACTTTCTAAAGCAGCATTGTTTGCCTTGGACACAAGGGAAATAAGAAATAAAAGCCCAGACTTAAAACAGCAAAGGGATGGTGGAATCCTGTTCTCCAGCCTCCTGATGTAAAAATTCAGGAACACCATGAGGGTACAAAGCAGGCAAGAGGATTTCTTCCATACAAGACTGAATTAGACACCTGAAATCCTCACCACAAGGGTTTCACCGAGGCTGAGTTAAAAAACAGTATTCCAGCTGTTAAAAACACCTGGATTTACAGATCATGAGGGCAGGCAACGTTACAGTATTGATTAAAAAAATTAAAAACCAGATATTAAAATTAATTTCTGACCTGTTAGAACCAGATATTTTTGAGAGCACAAATGATGTCATCTTGCTGAATAGCTGGAATGGTTTGAAAGGAATTTGGTGCTTTCTTCATGTCAGGGCAGAGGGGACAGCCCTCTCTTGGTCTGGAACCAAGCAGTGCACGGGCTGAAGCTCACATCAGTGCTCCCTGCCAGCACCTCATTTCAACAGCTCCTCAGCTGGGTTTAGTGGTTTGGAAGCTTCTGGTTGTAGCTCAGATTCCAGGTTTGGTGCTGCTCCTTTCTGAAGCAGCCTGTGGGCACCAGAAATCGATTTCCACTCATCTGAGGCCACCCCGGGGTGAGTTGTGGTGAGGATTAACAATGCTGATGGCAACAGGAGCTGTAGGAGAGAAAATTCAGTCCAAGACTCACATGGACCAACACTGGGAACCCAGCTCTCCGAATTTAAACTCCCCAGATTTAAACCAGGGGTTCTGGAAAGGAAGAAAGAGCAGGTTCAAAAGGCCCAAAGAGCAGAATGAGCAGGGGGACACCAAGAAGCCACCAGAGAGGGCTGGGGTGGAGAAGGGAAGAAGAACAGTCACTGGGATTGGAGTTTTAAAAGAGCCTTAAACCCCTGGGGACACTACAGGTTTTGGCCCATTTCTGTTTCCAAACGGGGTTTCACTAATCTCAAATCAATCCCAAATATTAATGAAAAAATCACTTATTAGTCTGACTCTAAGCTCTGCCTAAATCCTGTGAGCAGCACTTGCATCTCTGCATTGCTGGAGCCACCAGCAGGGTCCTGGCACAATCTTTAGGTTCTTTCCTTCCTCCCTTTCCAGTTCAATTCCCATTCCAGTTCTGTCCATCCCCACACTTTTCCTGTTCCCTGTGCTATGACCATCCTCTGCCTCCACACAGGAGCTCAGGTGCTGAGGTCCCTCACAGAAAAAAACATGCTCATTTATCCATTCTGCCAATTTTTAAAAGCCTGAAAGTATTTAACATTTTAAAAAACATTCTTAGCTGCAAATAAGATAAGGAAACACATGAATTTGGTGTAAATGCTGATCACTTTGTGATAAGGAAAAGATGGAAAAGACTACAAAATTATTTTCTCTGTTATTGGATCAATGTGCAATTGATTAATTTGGAGGCAAGGACTGAGATTTCTCTTATCTCCTATTGATGTGGCAGCTGCAATATTTCAAATGAACAGTCTAGACTTCCAATTCACATGAGGAGAAAAAAAAAAGTGGATTTTTTAACCATCTCATGCATGATACTGTGTATTTTTACCTCTATTTCTGGCTGGATATGAAAATTGGCAACTTGTCCTGTTTTGGGCTTCTCTGGTGGACGAAAGGATAAATTTTCTTCTCCAGCACAGCCAAATCCAAATGTGCAGGCTGGGATTTTGCCAGATGACAATGAACTCCCAGCTTGTGTTTAACAGAGCTCCCAGATTGATTATTAAATGATTTCTGAAAGGCAAAGGGATGCTGTTGGGACTGACCTAAATAGGGAAGTGTCAGTGTTGATAAATTCTTCAGCAAATGTAGAGCAGGTGAAGGCTCACATTTCAGTAATGATGTGCATTCCCAGCCACGACAAATAATTGGGAACTGCTTTTTCTGTTTGTGCCCTGCTTGGAGCAATTGCTGGAACAGCAGTTAAGGTGTGAACATATTTTATATTAATTTAGCTCACTGTCCCACTCCTCTGCACCCTGCCAAAGCTGTGGCTCCTCCATTCCCTTGATCTTCAGTCCTAAAGCTGCAACAGCAGCTCTGACATCGATCAAAGTTTCTGGACTCTCATCTAAGGCAGCCAAAATCCAATAAGCAAAGTCCAGCCAGGATCAGGGAAATGGAGACATTCTTGAATTTTGAGGTGAAATAACTTATGGAAAGCTTGGTGTTATTTCATGCATCCTGCATTTTTCTAGGCCACTTGTCCTGTCCCCTGGCTCAGCACATCGTAATGGCAATAACCCAGAATATAAAAGGGTGCCAATAAAATAAAAGGGTAGAAAGAAAACATTTTTAATGCTTTTCTTTTCCTGTTAAGGAATAGTTTCCCATGAAGTGCTTTCCCCTTTTTCTGGACACAAAGGTAGATACTCATCCCTGCCTCTAAAACACAGAATGACCATTTACAAGAGCTTGCAGTGCCAGGACAAGAGGGGTTGGCTTCAAACTGCCTGTGGGCAGGGATGGCTGGGATATTGGGAAAGAATTCCTCCCTGGGAGGGTGGGGAGGGCTGGCACAGGGTGCCCAGAGCAGCTGTGGCTGCCCCTGGATCCCTGGCAGTGCCCAAGGCCAGGCTGGACAGGGCTTGGAGCAGCCTGGGACAGTTGAAGGTGTCCCTGCCATGGCAGGGAGATGAACAAGGTGATCCTTAACATCCCTTCCAAACCATTCCATGATTCTGGGATTCCCTTTTGTGGAACCTCTGGGACAGCAGCAGTTTATTCCTGATGCTCTCAGCCTGCCTAATTCTCTCTCATTCAGCAGTGTATTTATTCCCAGATCTTTTTAAGGAAAAATAAACTTCTATGAACATAAATCCTGCACCAATGTTCCAAAGGGGGGGGGTGGGGGTAGGATTTAATGTTAATGATTATTAATAGGATCTCCCCATTATCCTAAATTAAGTCTTATCCCAGCTAATCTAAAGGAGGGTTAAATTCCAGCAGCTTGAGTAGGCTCAGCAGCTGCTGCAGCCTCACCTGGCAGGTCTCTATCCCACTTTTCCCATCTCTCCAAGGGAAATTTCCCATTAAACCCGTGATTAACCCCCTGGGCAGATTAACCTCCTTCTTGATCACAAGGACAGTGACACTAAGAGGACTAAAGTTTATTCTAGAGTAGCACAGCTTGTTACTGTCCTGTCAAAAAGCCACTCCCAGGGCACTCCGACCGCTCAGAAGTCATTATGGGAATAAACAACTTCCACAGGAAGCCCTGAGCCTCCCCTCAGAGCCCTGGCCCTGGTTAAGTTGCCAAGTGCTCGTTAGCATTTTGTGCAATTACACATCTACTTATGAGCTCCATAAAATTCACTCAGCGCCTTTCTGTTTTCAACACTCTTGATGTTGTGGCTGCAACAGGAATCCGAGAGCTGGGATTTGTAATCTCATTTTGGTGCTGGAATCCCAGGGCCAGAATGCAAAATATCCTCTGCTACACCTCACCTCTACGACTCTCCATAAATATATTTATTGTGAGACTTTTTTAAGAGATCATCTATCTGTAGCAGAATTTCCCTTATGTTTTTTCCTGGATATAAATATTTTTTCTGCCAATCTTCCCCAAGGAACACTTATAATTCTTACCTTTTTGATGTTGCTGTTACATGAACATTAATTTGATTATATCATGCTAATAAACAGCATTATTAGCTGCACAGTTCCTCATGTTATTCTGATAAATTAAGCTCTAGCTCATTAGTACAATAATTTCTAAAAATCAATATTTGGATGGTTTTCAGACAAGGAGCTCTGAATTGACTTATTTCCCTCAATAAATAATTTATCACCACATATTTCTAATAAACTATGCTCCCAACTCTCCTGAAGTACATCACCCAGGCTGCCATTTAAATATATGCAAAATATTAACCCAAATATCCAGGCAAACAAATCTCAGCCTCTTCAGAAACGAGCTGGACACTTCTGCTGTCACCTGCAAAGCTTGGCAGGAGAGCCCACAGAACATCTCTGTGAGCGTTAGCACTGGAATTCAAAATATTTGGGATTTATTCGACTTTCACTGAGAAGGGTGAGTCCAAAAAAGTCCTGGGTGACAAAGAACAGCCCCTGAATCAGCTTTGTGCTTGATATAATTCAGATTTGTGTAAAATTCCACTCAACCAAGCTGACATGAGGAGCTGAAGAAGAGTTGCTGGAGAACAGTGGGGGAGACTGGGGGAAGGTTTCTCCAGAAAAACCATTTCCACCCCAGCTCTCACTTTGCCTGGGCTCTGGGCATGAGGATTAAAGCAGCATGGCAATGCTCCAGATAAACTTTCTGGGAAAATTAGGAGCTCTTTCCATCAATATTGGATTTTTTTTCTCTCATATTTTAGCTTGGACTCGGTTCTGTTAATTTTGCTACACACACTCGCAGCCCTTGATTTGGGCAGCCCATGCCACGTGTACAGATGCCAAAAACCAGGAGAAAATCCATTGCAATCCTCAAATGACAAAAACCAGTGGTGCAGGGCAGCACTAAACACCAGCAGTTGGGTTTTGGCTCTGGCTTCTCAAACAACATCCAAAATGCAAACAGGAATTTGGAACAAAACTCCAAAACTCAGACACCGCCCTCAAAAGCACCAAGAGACACAAAAGATGACTTTGACAACCAACAAAGAACTCTTTTTTTTTTTTTTTTAATGATTCCCCCTAAAATTAAAGCTATTTTTTTCAGCAGGGTGTCAGCTGTAAACATTAAATCCATGGCATGAGGGATGGTTTGTTCAGTGCCGAGATTGCTCAAGAACAGCTCCAAATGACCCTCGCGGTGGTGGCAAAGTCGGTGTCAGCTTGAATTACAAGTTACATAAATCCCAGTTACACAAGTTATAACCCTTAAGAGCTGCTCCAACTCGTGCACTGAATTATTTGGCCAAGTTTCCCTTTCTATTTGCAAATCAGACTGGTTCATTTGATGCTTTTTTTTTGTCCACTCTGCCATTTTCCCACTTTTCCTCACTCTGTTTCCAGGAAGAAGCACTGACCAAAACCCAGTCCATCCTGCTTTTCCTCCCAGAAATTCTCCATGAATATTCCTAGTCTGGAGAAAACAGGATGAGGCTGAAAGAAAATATTTAGAATAACACTGGGTGGGTTAATTGGGTCAAATAATTAATCTAACCCTCCTTATGCAACCATTGCTTCTAAAATCCAATCCCATTTTCTGGGAAAAAAAACCCCTCATTAAACTACTCCTTAAATCTGTGTTCAATGTGCATTTAACTGCAAGAGGGCAGGAGTTTTAGCAGAGCATCTCCACATAAGTTGGCCTAAATACCTCTAATATTGGCATTTTACTCAGTAATTAACATAATTTACACTATAGAGCTTATTTGCTTTCCAAAAATCAATCCCTCTGCTCTGACATGTTCCCGAGGAAAAAAGTAAAAAAGAAAAAAAGATAAAATCTATTTCCAAAGACTTTTATAGAGTAAAATCATTTAGTTGCTGGATGGATTTAGCTGCCCTGCTGTGAGGTCAAACCTAGGAGGCAGATAATGTCCTGGTGGGTTTACAGCTCCTTTCTTTAAGCATTCTTCTCCACTGCCCTTATTTCACCATGAAAAGAGAATTTAATTTAACTACTCCCAACCCCAGCCTCTAGGCATGCAGATTTGCTTTAAAGAGAAAAATTACGTGTACAGTTTATAAAGATAACGTGCAAAACAGGAAAACGCAGAAAGGTAGCGTGTTTTAAAATCTAGACATAGAGAGATAATAACAATAATAATAATAATAATAATAATAATAAAGTGCAATCTGTTGAAAATTCCCCCCCCACGCCATGGGTTTGTAACTCAGTCACAGTGCTCAGGTTTCTCCTGTGCAAAGCAAAGCATCACATCCCTCCCACGCCCTCTCCCAGAGCCTTCATCGCTCTGTCACCTTCCTTGGTGCCTCCTGTGCCCTTCCCAGCTGCAGGGATGGAGACAGCCCAGGCTGCTCCAGCTGTGGGCACAGCCAGGGCTTGGAGAGTGACAAATCATGTTCTGTGCCTTGTTCTTGCTGACTTCTCCTGATTTAGTTCTGTGGAAAGGTCAACTTTTGTGTAAGACACCAGAATTCCACAGCAGATTCCTGTTTCCTACATTACTCTGGCACATGTTTTCACCTCAATACATCAGAGCAGGTAAGGAGTGAGAAATAACCTGCTCATGCCTGCAGGGTGACAAAGCTCCTTTCTTGGGGGGCTGGAATGACATTCAGCTCCCAAAGCATCCAAATTCTCAACGAGGAAACAAAGCAAGATACTGTTTTGTTTTGTTCAATAATATTTTTCATAATTATAATAATAATATTTTTAATTAAATTAATTTGGAGCCCCTCAGTTACAGCCAGTTTAAAAGAGGGGCTCCAAATTAATTAACACATCACATTTTGCTCTAGCACATGGCTGCACTTGCTTGTAGGAAAAAATATTATTATTTTCCAGCAGTGTGATCACTTTGTCACCTCTAATAAACAACTACAATTTGAAGTTCAACAGGTTGACAAGGAGGGGCTGTATCTGCATCAGGAGATAACACACCTTGACTCCAGCAGAGCAAGGGGAGAGCCCAGCACTCCATGGCACATTTGTGAGGGGGAAATAGAGCATGCAACTAATCCTCCAGAGTGCTGCTATTTTATTTGAGGAGATTTACTCCATGCTCTGTTTCACCCATCCAAAAGCAGTTATTTAATTCAAGATATTTGTGCCTGACCTTTTTTTTTCCCGATTAAGATTTAGTGTTTTTAATTTGGAAAAAAAAAAAAAATTCTGTTTTTCTTGTGCCGAATTGGGATGTCTGAAGTGCAAGATTTTTGTGTACAATGTGCAACTATCAATGAGATTTTGGGGTTAAATTTGAACAATACAGAGCATCCTCAGATTCCTCTGAAGGCAGAGTCAGAGGATTCACAAGAGCCCAGAAAAAATCTGTCTCCTTGTTGCTAACAAACTGTATTTTATTGTTTAGGGGCAATGAAAGGAGGGCTCAGCAGTTTGAGTCACTGCTGATGTAATATTAACATCCTGTCCATTCTGGGCCTGAGGCAAAATCCACTAAAATCAGAAGAAATTCCATCAACTCCAACAGGTTTTCTATTAGACTCTACCTCAGCAATTCTCAGGGTGAGATCTGGGCTATGGATAATGGGAAAGGTCTCATTGACTTCAAGGGAAGTAGAATTGCTCCTACTGCAGTTAATGGGCAAAAAAAATGTTCTGTTCTGTTTTCCTGCTTATTGTGTGAGGAGAAATTCTGGGAATGACACTTCTGATCCATTATTTACCTTCTGTGATGTTTTATATTATAAGGACATAGGAAAACAAGAAAACCAGGAGAATTCCTGAGTGCATCTTAAAAGCACCAGTTGTATTTTCAAAACAATCAAACCTATTCTCTAATCTGTTCTCTATTCTCTGCGTTTTTGAGGATATGAAAGCAGTGTTACCTTTGAACTGGCTTACATTTGGGGTGGGTTTTTTCCCTGCTTTTCTTTTAGCAATGCCAATAAACGGTGGCCTGCACCCAGGAGATCACAGCTAATGATGTACAACTCCTGCCACAAAGGTTTTATTTGCTCTTCAGCTCCATTTGTTGAATAAGATCAGAGTTCTTGCTTTGTTAGGACTTTTTTTGGGATGTGTTGCGAGGAGCCAGATGTCGAAAAATCCAACCTGAGAATTAACTCCAGTCACTGTCAGAGATAAAATATGTTATTATGCCTGTACTGCATGTGTCTGTGACTGATTTAAATGATGCCTTCCACAGGCTGCTTAAACCAAATTTAAATCTCTATTTATAGTGTGTAATCAGCTGTCTGGCACAATCCTCCCTATGGAGACATTCCCGTCTTTTCTGGTGCCTCCATGGCTATTCCTGGAATAGCACCACGTCCAAAACACACTCCATGAGTAAAGCTACAGCCAAAGGAAATTCAATTTCCCTTCAGTACACACTGCAGAAGTATTTAGGCAAAATGCTCTTCAGAGACCATTTCCCCTGTAGTGTGAAAACCCTCATGTGGCATCTGACACTCGAGAAAGCAAACAGAGCCAGGCAGGATAAAGCCAAAACTTCCCAAAATTAGTCCTTTTGGCAAACAGCTTTCTCAAGAGCTGAACTAGGGAAAGGGAAAATTGCTTCTAACTCACAGGGGCAGGTTGGGATCATTTATTGGGAAGGAATTGTTCCCTGGGAGGGTGGGGAGGGGCTGGGCTGGAATTCCCAGAGCAGCTGTGGCTGCCCCTGGATCCCTGGAACTGTCCATGGCCAGGATGGACATTGGGGTTGGAGCAGCCTGGGACAGTGGAAGGTGTCCCTGCCCATGCCAGGGATGGAATAGGATGATCTTTAGGTTCCCTTCCAACCCAAAAAATTCCATGATTCCATGACCAAATGTATTTGGTCTGCATGAGCTAACGAGATTTTAATTTCAGCCTGCACCAGCAATTCTTAGCTGTTCCTACTCACCCAATACCTTTATAGCACACAAAAACAGCCATGGAAAGACCTAGAAACTCCCTAAAAGCTTCAGAACCTGCTGCTTCTGGCTTGCTCTCACCTCCAGCAGCAGAAGCCCCTCTGCCTTCCCATCCCTGGAATTTGCCAGGTTTATGGCTCCAGTTTGTCCAAAACCAGGACCAATACCCGTTTGTCCAAAACCATTCCAATAATGAGAGCAGCCTGAATGACACTGATTTGCTTCCTCAGATTTCACCACACAAATCCAAAAAAGAAAAAAGAAACCGGTGAGGAACATCTTTGGAGACACTTCTCCCAATAACCACATGTGCAGGACTTGGACATGCTCAAACACCAAACTAAAACACACTAAAGCAACAATTTAGCTCATACTAAAGATTCATAATATCACCACCAAGGCCATTTTTCTACCTCATCCTGGCTACAAAATCATGTTCTGTTCTACTGTGCTTCACAACATTTTAAATGGCAAACTACAGCCTTTGGAAAGTTAAAAAGCAAACCCCAACTTCCTTTCTAATTTGAATCCTGTTGTCACAGAGCAGGAGCAGATGTGCAAATGTTTGTTTACTTGGTTCTTGATAGTAGGCATTTGCCAGCAGATGCATGAAATTAATTTCTGCCCTAGTATTAAAAATCATTTCCTCCATTTAAATGTCTCCTTGATAAAGAAACAGGATCATGAAGTGGTTCAGTTGATGAAGCAGCACAAATAGAAACAATAGTTCCTATTTTAGGAGTGCTATTTCTATTTGCTTAGATTGCACAGGGTGTCCTGCAGGAAAACAAATAATTATTTTTCAAGTCTTCCATCCAAACATTTTCCTTTGGAATGTGCTTCCAAGAGCAGCATACAAAAAGATGCATTTTTAACTGCAAGAAAAGGAATTTTGATGTCAGGTAGGTTTCACACAGTAATAGGAAAAGGTAGGAATTCATGTCCTTGGTCTTCCCTCATTTTTCACTTTTGGGGAGCACAGGGAAATTGCAAAAGAACATTTTATTCCAGGAGTATTTTTATTTTGGGCTTAAGGATGTGTCTACAGGAAGCCTTTGAGGCTGACAGAGAGAAAGTGAGGGGAGCTTGTCCTGGAACCAATGCCCGCCTTGGGCTCCTGGTTGTTCTTTTGGAATTTCCAGTTCTGCAATGGGATTTCAGAGAATTCCTGATACTCCATGGATTCCCAAATTCCTGGTCCTACAGCTTCTGCATTTCATAATAAAGCTCAATAAACAAATAAGTAAAGTGCTACCATTGTGTTGCCTCCTATAAATCCATTATTTTTTAGGAGAGCTGCCTCAGAAACTGGGAAAAAAAGTGGATTTACTTTTCCCACATGACCAGCTCATCCATTCTCTGGACTGTCCCTGGGCACAGGCAGAGGTGTCACTTGTGGGCAGGTGGCCTTGTTGCAGCCACCAGCCCAGTAATTCCCATGGAAGCTGTTCCCAGAGCAGGAGGGGAGCTCCAGGCTGGACAATTATTTCATGGCTTAAACATGGACTAGGATCAGCATCAAAACAATCTCCTGGAATTTCTAAAATAAGAGATTTTGTTTAATTTCATTGTTATGAGCCTGTAATAACTTTACTGCTATAAAAAAATAAGTAAATAATTAAAATGCTTTGTTTTCTGCAACCATCCTTTAACCCTCAGTAAAGTGTTATTTCATGAGTGGCTCAAGAAAGTAGGAATTGCAGAACTGGAAGAAACAGGATAATTGGAAAATAGTGGTCTGAACTGCACTTTAAATTTAATACTTTGAATTTCTGCCAAGCCCTCACACCTCTGTTTGGGAACGTGCCTCCCATTCCAGCTGCATTTCACTCCACACAGAACCTGGAGCTAATTTATTTGCTTAATTTCAAGTGGCAAAGGAACAGTAACCCATCAGTCAAAGGAATGTTCCCATCTGGGAGAGTGTCACCTGTGAATCCATCGATTATCCCTGAGCCGGCACCCCGGCAATGACGTTGACGTATGGCTGTGTCACCGAGGCACTGGGACCACTGAGCAGGAACACTGTAAAATGGGAGAGGTTTGGTACAGCCTGAGCCTTCTTTTCACAGTCTCCGGGCTTCACCGTGCCCAAAGCAACCAAAAAAATCCAAAAAACCAACAAAAGAACCCAAAAAACAACAACCAAACCAAACCATGGCAAACCACACTACCACAAACCACCACGAACCACACCACAACAAACACAAGAAAAGAAAAATTTAAGTACAACTTGTTGCACAGCCTTTCCAGGCCGTGATCACAAAATTACCCCAGTTGGAAAAGACTTCCAAAATCATCAGGTCCCTCACTAACCCGTGTTCCTAAACACCACATCCACAGATCATGTGAACACTTCCAGGAATGGTGACTCCAACCCTCCCTGGGCAGCCTGTTCCAAATTCTTCACAGCCCATTTGGTGAAAGAATTTTTCCTAATATCCCATCCAAACCTTCTCTGGAGCAACTTGAGGCTGTTTCCTCTTGTTACCTGGGAGAAAAACTGACACTGATTCCCACCTGGCCACAACTTCTTTTCAGGGAGTGTTAGGGAGCCAATAACTTTGTGAGATTCCACCTCAGTTCCACAAATACAACCAGAGCCCCACCACACAGAGTTCCTCTCAGGAAAAGACCCCATAGCACTTAATTAATTACTGAATTAATTTAAGCTCCACAACATGCCACTCCACATTTGAAGACACTTTTTATCTGGGTCCCATTTCTGGTGTCTGTTGCTGGATCACTGGATCCATCCTGGATCTCTGTTCCTGGATCACTGGATGCCATCCTACAGTGATACTGTGGAGTAATAAATAAATATTCCCCTAAAAGTATCCCTGCTGCTCCATGCTGATCCTATCACTTCTCCAGACAAATGACATGGAGGTGTGGCAGCTCAGAAATCCAGAATATTTTGGCATGTCCTGCCCTGTGATGGCTGGAATCAGGAGCCAAAACCGGTCCTTGCAATGACAGCTGCAGGAAAGGCTGACATGAGGTCTGCTGTAAACAAATTAAAAATTACTTCATTTGCCTACATTTTATCTCAGGTGAATCTCTGCAATGCTTAGCAGCGCCTTATATTAAAATCCTGCTTTAAAATCCAGTGTTAATTAAGCAATTAAGGATGGCAAGGCTGATTTTATGGCCTCGTTTACTCCTGGCTGATTGTGCTGTGAGGTGAGCTCCACCAGCCATGTTTTATGGCCTTGTGAAAAGCTGGCTTCCTTTTCTCATTGCTTTTACAACAGATTATAATGAATTCTTCTTTATGTATTTTAAATTATTTGCTTGATAACAAAGTGGTTTTATTATTTGCCACATTAGCATAAGGTGCTGTCAGCTGGAGTTCAGCAGTAGTTAGAGACATATTTGCATTGCTAGCAAATTAAAGCACTCCAGATAAAAAAACAACAACCTAGAAAAACCCAGCAGCAACACTGATCACAAATTTAAAAACAGAGGATTTTGGAATGCAGAAAATTCAGCTTGGGGAAGGAGGATATGGATTGATGGGCATTACTTATGAGATCTATAGGGTACAGAGGCACTGGGGGAGGCAGGTGGGTCAAAATGATGAATTTTAGGCAGAAAATATCATTTGGACAATGCTCCAGGCATATGATGGGATTGTTGGGGTGTCCTGGGCAGGGCCAGCAGCTGGACTGGATGATCCCTGTGCTCCCTTCCCACCCAGGATACTCTGTGATTCTGTGAATTTCAGGAATTTGGGGACCAAATCTGTGTGATATTTCTTATTATGAGCATTTTGTACTGAAGAACCAAACAGAAACACTCATTAATAGAATAAAATGAGCTCCAAAGCACATGAAGACTCAGTTCCCAGTTAAATCCCAATCCCAGCTAAACTGTGCAAGGACATTCCTCAAAATTAGCGATAAGGGCAAAGGGGGAAGAACATAATATTGCTTTTACTAAAAATGTGATTCACTTCACTGTGATGGGGCTCTGTGTGTGCCTGTACACGGGCATAATAAATACATTAAACATGAATAATTTATCAGGATGTGTTTGGAGTAATGTGCATGCCTGGGAATACTGGTAATATTTTTAAATTCCTGTGATGCATTTGAAGCACAACAGGACAAATGCACCCATCACACACCACGAAAACATCTAAACTCACCTCCCTCTTCTAAAAATAGACAGAGAAAGCAGGAGTGACAACAGGTTAGTTCTGGAAGTGAGCAAGAGGTGCAGTGGCACAGGGAGGGCAGGAATTACAGACTCTCCTGGGACAGGGCATGGGCTGAACCGAAGGATGAGAAGGATGGAGTTGTACAAATAATCCCCTGCACCAAACTGAGCCAAGCTTGTAGCAGGGACTGTTTAATCTTCCTTTTGTAACTCCATCCTTAACTAGAACGTGTGCTGGGGGTGAGAGCTCAGAGCCCTTCCAGGGCCTGAAGGGGCTCCAGGAGAGCTGGAGAGGGACTGGGGACAAGGGATGGAGGGACAGGACCCAGGGAATGGCTCCCACTGCCAGAGGGCAGGGATGGACGGGATATTGGAAGGAATTGTTCCCTGGGAGGGTGGGGAGCCACAAGCACCAGTTTCTGACTTAAGTGGACTTAAGTAAGACAAATTTCCAGTGTAGTCATGCCATCAGCTGATGAGGGTAAAATATGAGAGCCCTGCCACCACCTCAGCCTCACATGGAATCCCTGAGCACCAGCTCAAAGAAACAATATCCTACATTTGCTCTAAACCAGGGGGAAAGCACCTTTTGGTTGTCACTGCAGCCAAGGCAGGGAGTGCCCTGGGGAAAGAGCTCTGTGCAGGGAGGGCATCCCAGCTGTGGATTTATCTTTGAGCTGGATTACTGGGGCAGGGGGATGTCAGAATTCCTGACACTCCTTCAGGATTCACTGCAGCTGTAGCTCACCTTTCTAAAGCTGATGGTGCTGAGGAGACACCACAGACACCAACCTCCAGAAATGCTTACCCAGTTTTGCCAATTCTCTCACATCCACTGGCAGCTACTCTTTAATACAATGTTTTTTGAACAAAATCCAATTCCATCCCATAAATAGCCCTTATCCTCTTCTTTTAGGCACATCACTTCATTAGACTCTAAATATCATCATTGAAAGGTTGCAAAGAAAATCCAAACCCCATTTCTAAGGGTGTTATAAGCAGCATATTGTTAAAAAAAAAAAAAAAAAAAGATTAAAATTGTGATCTGGACAGATTTCAGCCTGAAGTTCACAGAAGGAAAAGTCTTCTTCCATTTACATGATCAAGTACAAAGAGGTGTTCCCATTTGAAAAGAGCAAGATCCATACATTCTTTATATAGCACAAATCAATGCCTCATGACTAGATAATGGTCCAATAACTTTGTCTCCTGAAGGACTGCTGAGGATCAAATGGATACAATTAAGTGGAAAATATAAGTACTTACAGGAAGAGTTGAAAATGGATTAAATCATAAACCACCCCTAATGGCTGGTGGAATACTCTGTGCAAACCCACTGAGGTCACAGCAGTTTCCTTCTTGGAAATCTCCTGTAGGTGCTTGGGGAGAGCAGTAATTTAAATTTATGGGAGGATAAAGCATCCCACAGTCACTGCAACACTCAAAAGACAGAGAAATCAAACAAAACCACTGCATCTCAGAGCAGGAACGCTCAACACCAACCCAAATCCTCAGCTCAGAGGGGCTTCCTGCAAAAACATCCACAAAAACCACCATTCCCCTGAACCACCCTGCACCTGTCCTGGCTGTCACCTCTGTGTCCTTGCTAAAACTAGCTTGGAGGAATGATGGAAAAGTCTGGTTATTAAAATATTAATAATAAGAGCACAAGAATTAATGGTGGAAAGGCCTGGTTCTTAAATTATTATTATTATTATTAATAATAATAGTAACAATAACAATAATAATAGCACGAGGATGAATGTTAGAAAGGCCTGGTTGTTAAAGAAAAATTATAATTAAAAACTACCAGCTACTTAATAGGGAAGGAATTTTCCAGAAATAAATGAGGCATGAGCATTCTTCATTAGGTAAAATATTATTGAACTTTTTCAAAGATGACTGGGTTTTTTTCCTCTAGTATTAATGAGGGGAAGAAAAAGTTGATGAACTTCAACAATTCTGCAGTTTGCATTTACAAAGTAAAATTGCTCAGGTACCAGATTGATTGGACTTCTCTGATCCAATCTGTCTTCATGTAATGCCAAAAAAAACCCCAGCAAATAAAATTATTACAGGAGCAACCTCACCTCATGCAGCATAAATTCCTCATAAATATTTTAAGATCAGAGTTCGTTCAATTAGCAAAATATTTGGAGGGGACAAGGGAGATGCATCTGCTGCCACTGAGTTTCCTGTCACAGCACAAAACACACCAGAAAAATGTGGCAAGAAAATGGAATTTTTTGGCCACTTTTTAGTTTTTCAGCTTCACTCTGACAAAGCCTTTCCCCAGCTGTGGAACAGATGTGAACCATTCTGGGTCTACAAGGAAATCTCAGGTGTTATTTTTGTTAATCATTATCTTCCTGTGCCATCTTTGCATATGAAACAACTCCTTGCAAGGATTTCTCTTGAACCTCAAGTCTAACCCAAATTTTCCCCATTCAGCTGACTGGGAAACCTCTCAGTGAGGTCAGATGGGAGAGAAACACAGCCAGGAAAAAGGAAAAAAAACCCACCAAAACTCAACTCACCACCATCTGTTTGCAATTGGATTAATAAACAAATCACTGAAGAACCCTCATAAATTAAAAAAAAGTCTCAATTATGAGGCTGAGGGCATGTTTTTCAAATTAACCTTGCAAATTGAAGCAGTAATAAAACATTGAGATGCATGTAAAGCCTCTCTAGTTCCTCAATCAGGAGACTTGTTTAAATTGATTTTAGGATATACATCAGCTCCAGTAAGCACAAGCTGAATAATTCTTTCTTTTCCCAGCAATAGGTGTGAAATGTTCCATCAGAAAACCTGCAAAATGGCTCTGAATTCCATCCCTCACTGCAGCTCTGCCAGGAAAATAACCTCACTCAGGAGGATCTCTCAAGCATCATCTCACCTTGCCCTGGATCCCACCCAGCTGCACACTCAGAAATAAGTGTCCTTTCAGCCTCTAAATATTTGGGGTGTTTAATGAAATGATTAACAAACAGAACTGAAAGGAGAAACCACTCCATTCACTCCAGAGGGATTTATACTTTTTTAAATTTTTTTTTTTTTTTTTAAACACAATGGACTGAATGAAAGGACTAAATAAAAACTGGAAATTGAACCTCAGCAAATCTTCCAGCACACCTAAAAATTACTTCTTTCCAATATAAAGGCACTATGAGCCTGGAGTTGCTAAGGCTCATGATTGGTTTCTTATATATTTTCTCATATATTTCTGGTTTCCAGAAGCACTTTTACCTCAGCAATCACAGAACCATTTGCTCTTCCCATAAAGCAGTTGCCTACCTGTGCTCACCCGCTGGTTCAATTTTCCAGCTCGGAGTCAGAGATAATGTTTTCCACTCCAGCCATTTGGAGTTGTTGCCTCAGCTCCGAGAACAGCCTGAAAGGTTGCAGAACAGATGTAAAAACGGAATTAAAAAACGTGCTGAACAAACACCTGGAGGTGTTTGAGCCTGCTTTTTTACTGGCTGCAGGTATCCCAGACTTCCAGCTCTGAACTTCTCATTGCACTGCAGTGAAACCCTTTTATGGGAGTGCTTTTGGGAAATCTAATCATTATTTCATAAGTAAATTACTGATTCTGGCTTGGAGTTTCCCGACTTTCTCTGCCCATCTATTTATCAATATAAACCATCACATATTTCAACAGGAGTTTGGTTGACATGCAGACATCCATCCATTCCTTTCTCTTTTGTGGAATAAACGCGTTTTCTTAGGAACAATTACTGGAAGGGAAAATCAATGTCTTACACTCAAGTCTTGGGTTTCGAGTGCCTGAAATATCAGAACACTCTTCCAGTAATTTCTATTTTCTAATCCAGCAAGTAGAATATGATATCTTAATTTTTTTTATAACTCATGTGCATTAGAAAAGACATCAGATCTGCTCCTCTGTGAATTTGTGGCACTCTGGCTCAAAAGGAAATTTGATGGGTTTGGGTGCTTTGCAGCCTACACAATTTCATAGCTCGTAAAACCAAAATCATAATTACTGTCTTCTAAAGAATTCACACCAGACATTCCCCCCTTAAAAAAAAAAAGGTCAAATAATCATTTCCTTATCCTTATTATTTAACTCTTTGTTTCTTGCTTAGTTTTATGTACACAGTCCAACACTTGGATGCATGGTTCTAACCATCTCACAATGACAAACTGATTTTAAACCTGTCTTAAATTTCCAAATTGTTTTTTATTCAAAGTATTTCATCTAAAATCTACACAAAAGATATTGGAAACACCATTCTCTAAGCTAGATTTATATTTTGTAAAAGAAATTCAAAGATATTTTAAGAAGTCACAACTGGCAGAAATTATCTCACCAATGGCTCCAAGAGACGCTGGAGGAGCACACTGATTTTTTTTGTGGGAATTTAGGTGTGGTTAAGAATCTGGAACAGATTTCTGAAGATGTTTTTTTAAAATGTCCCCAGAATAAGCCTGTGATAATCCCTTTTTCTAAATCAGATCTCTCTTTGCACTCTTTGATGCCAACCCCACAGTCTGTTCCACTGTGGGTTATCTCCAGACACTGGGCCAGCTCCTTAATTCCCATTTATTAATAACAGAATTCAAGTAGGAATTGATAATTATTGCAATTACTCCCAGACACAGGAATTGTACAAGTCACTCTGGATTTGGGAAGATGAGGACAAGCCCTGCAACCCAGGTGAAGCTCCCAGCTGTCAGGGAAGAATAATGATAAAAAAGTACCTGCCAAGTACTTCCCAGGAGTCAAGTGGCAAAACTAAACTTAAAAATGGGATTGGGCAAAAGATTTTCCTCCCACTCCTAAGAGAAATCAGGGAGAGGGAGGGCTCACAGGACATTGTTTTCCTGCAAAGGTTTGTTTTCCACAAGAGGAGAGTGACATTTCACTGAAAGGGAGACTTCAGGGTTCAATTTTTATTAAAAAAAATAAAAATGTTCGTTTCCATGGAGAGTAAAATCCAGAGCATTGCCAACAACTCTACAGATCCACACACAGATATTTGATATTTTGCTCGTGCTCAATGTACTGGTTTCATGAAATTTTTTGTTTCGCTTCTCTTAAAATGACCAGAGCTCTTGCATTTGACACCAGTGACAAACAGCTTGTTCTCCTCCTGTGGCTAAAACATATTGGGTTTAAATTCACTTTGAATGAGACAATGAAATACAAGACTTCTATTAATTTAGTGAGTGTTCATTAATTTCTTGTCTGCTTAGCCATAATACACCATTGGAAGGAAAAGGATTGATAAATTCCTTGGACACTGTTTTGTCTTTTAGGCAAAGGCTTCTCCTTTTCTTTCAAACCTCACCTGTGTCATTTTTTGGTTGAAACAAATTCCAGTTTTGAAAACCACAGTATCTAATTCTGCCAAGATATTGCTGAGTTACACAAGTGAATAAAGCTTAGCAAGACTTAAGGAAATTCTGGCTAAGCTGTTCAAACTGAAACCCAACTTTTCCAGTCAGCAGTGAATTTAGGACTGTCTGTAGGAGATAATTATAAAATTACAGAGTCCTGCCTGGGTCACCCCTGTGGCATTTGGGGGCATACCAGGGGTTAAACATGGTTTCCTTAAAATCAACAGTACTTTCATGACTGAAGAGAGAACACTGAGATTTTTATCTCCATTTTATCTACAATTATTACATTGTGGTCTTGTCCATGTCTGAAACCCAATGAATGGTAAAGGGGAGGAAAAGCAGTGATAGGAAGTATAATCTTGGCTTTATCAAACTCCAGAATTCCTTTCCTTTGCAATTTTATTTGCGTGCTCTTAACCTGTAGGTTATGGCAGGAAAGGCAATGGAAAAAATTAGGGCTAAAAGGAAAATGTGGGATCATAGAAATGTAATAACTGGAAAAGCATAAACCATGGTACCAAGAGAGATGGCAAAGGCTTAGGAAATACCATCATTAGGATCATTTTGGCTCTAAAACAATACGAAAATCACAGCAGGCATAAGAACTTGTGCCACCCTGATATAACCAGAAGTACCACGTTTGAAATTCCCCTGATGCCTCAGGTTTTGGCATTTATATGTTTCAGGTTCTGTG